>JASDQU010243109.1:146855-217005 GCA_032191745.1 Picea mariana
TTAGAGAAAACATTTTATTTTCTCTCTAATATTACCCCCTAGCCCCACTCTCATATCCCTATCTGCATATGCGGGTGGGGGTGGGGGTATTATTAGAGAAAACATAATATGTTTTCTGTAATTTTATGTTCGCTCTAATATTACCCCCCACTCCCACCCAGATATAAGGGTATGTATTCTCTAATATTACCCCCCACTTCCACCCGCATATGAGGGTGGGAGTGGGGGGTAATATTAGAGAAAATGTATTATATTATGTTTTCTCTAATATTACCCCCACCCCCACTCTATGTTTTCTCTAATATTACCTCCCACCCTCATATGAGGGTGTGGGGGGTAATATTAGAGAAAACATATTATGTTTTCTGTAATATTACCCCCCACACCCACCCGCATATGAGAGTGGGGGTGGGGCTTAATATTAGAGAAAATGTATTATGTTTTCTCTAATATTACCCTGCACCCGCACCCTCATTAGAGAAAAGGTAGGGTGGGGATGGGGATAATATTAGATAAAACATAATATAATAAGTATTCTCTAATATTACCCCCCTCTCTCATATGAGCATGGGGATGGGAGTTATATTAGAGAAACCATAATGCATTTCCTCTAATATTACACCCCTCCATATGTATGATGGTGGAGGTAATATTAGAGAAAACATAATGCATTTTCTCTAATACTACCCCCCACCCCCTCTCGCATATGAGGGTGGGGGTGGGGGTAATATTAGAGAAAAAATAAACATAATGTATTTTCTCTAATATTACCCCCCACCCCCACCCACATATAACGGTGGGGTGGAGGGTAATATTAAAGAAAGCATATTATGTTTTCTCTAATATTACTTGAGGGTGGGGGTGGAGGGAAATATTAGAGAAAACATATAGGAGGCAATATTAGAGAAAACATAATATGTTTTCTCTAATATTACGACCCACCCTCATATGATGGTGAGGGTGAGGGTGGGGGGTAATATTAGATAAGAAACATTATGTATTATGTTTTCTCTAAGATTACCCCCCACCCCCACCCCCACCCTCACCCTCACCCTCATATGAGTGTGGGAGTGGGGGGTAATATTAGAGAAAACCTAATATGTTCTATCTAATATTACCCACATATGGTGGTGGTGGGGGTAATATTAGAGAAATCATAAACATAATGCATTTTCTCTAATATTATGCCCCACCCCCACCCGCATATGAGGGTGGGGTGGGGGATAATATTAGAGAAAACATATTATGTTTTATCTAATATTTCCCAAGGGTGGGGGTGCTGGGTAATATTAGAGAAAATATATTATGTATTATGTTTTCTCTAACATTACCCTCCACCCCCACCCTCATATGAGGGTGGGGATGGGGGGTGATATTAGAGAAAACATAATATGTTTTATCTAATATTACCCTCATATGAGTGTGCGGGTGGTGGGTAATATTAGAGAAAACATAATATGTTTTATCTAATACTACCCCCCACCACATATGGGGGTGAAGGGTAATATTAGATAAAACATATTATGTTTTCTCTAATATTACCTCCACCCCCACCCTCATATGAGGGTAATATTAGATAAAACATATTATGTTTTCTCTAATATTATCCCCCACCTCCACCCTCATATGAGGGTGGGGGTGAGGGGTAATGTTAGAGAAAAAATAATATGTTTTCTATAATATTACCCTCCACTCCATCCTCATATGAGGGTGGGGGGTAATGTTAGAGAAAACATAATATGTTTTATCTAATATTACCCCCCACCCCACCCGACCCTCTTATGAGGGTGAGGGTAATATGTTTTCTCTAATATTACTCCCCACAGCCACTTTCATATGACTCATATGAAGGTGGGGATATTTTCTCTAATATTACCCTCCATTCCCACCCTCAGGGGGTAATATTAGAGAAAATAGACCCCCACCCCCTATGAGGGTGGGGGTGTGGATAAATATTAGAGAAAATATAATCTAATATTACCCCCCACCCCCAACCTCATATGGGGGTGGGGGATATAATTAGAGAAGACATAACCTAATATCACCCCTCACTCCCACCCTCATATGAGGGTGGGGGTGTGGGTTAATATTAAAGAAAACATAGTAGGAGTGGGGGATAATATTAGAGAAAACATAATCTAATATTACCCCCTACCCTCACCCTCATATTGAGGATGGGAGGTAATATTAGAGAAAACAAATTATATGAGGGTGGGGGTGGAAAATAATATTAGAGAAAACATATTGGGTGTGGGGGTTAATATTAGAAAAACCATATTAAAATTATATGAGTGTTGGGGTGGGAGGTAATATTAGAGAAAACATATTAAAATTATATGAGGGTTGGGGTGGGAGGTAATATTAGAGAAAACATATTATCTTAAAATTATATGAGGGTGCTGGTGGGAGGTAATTTTAGAGAAAACATAATAAAAATTATAAGAGGGTGGGGGTGTGGGGTAATAATAGAGAAAACATAATATGTTTTCTCTAATATCACCCACCTCCCCCACCCTCGTATATATGAGGTTCGGGGTGGGGGGTAATATTAGAGAAAAAGTAATATGTTTTCTCTAATACTAGCCCCCACGCCCACCCTCATATATTATGCTTTCTCTAATATTACCCACCACCCCCACCCTCGTTAATTTTAGAGGAAACATAATATATGAGGGTGGGTGTGGGGGGTAATATTAATGAAATTATAGTATGTTTTCTCTAATATTATGCCCCACCCCCAATATGTTTTCTCTAATATTACAGCCCTCCCCACCCTCATATATATGAGGGTGGTGGTGGGGGCTAATATTAGAGAGAATATGTTATGTTTTCTCTAATATTACTCCCCACTCCCACTCTCATATATTACCCCCCACCCACACCCTCATATATTATCTTTTCTTTAATATTACCCCCCACCCCCACCCTCATATATATGAGGGTCAGGGAGGGGGTAATATTAGAAAAAACATAATATATGAGGGTGGGCGCGAGGGGTAATATTAGATAAAAAATATTATGTTTTGAATAATATTACCCCCCCACTCCTATTATGTTTTCAATAATATTACCCCCCACCCCCACCCTCACCCTCACCCTCATATGGTAATATTAGATTATGTTTTCTCTAATACTACCCCACCCCCATATGAGTCTGGGGGTGGGGGGTAATATTAGATTATATTTTCTCTAATATTACCCCCCACCATCATATGAAGGTGGGGGTGGGGGGTAATATTATATTATATTTTCTCTAATATTATCCCCACCCTCATATGAGGGTGTGGGTTGGGGTTAATATTAGATTATGAAATATTTTTTCTCTAATATTACCCCCCACGCCACCCTCATACATTATGCTTTCTCTAATTTATCCCCCACCCTCATATAATTTGTTTTCTCTAATATTATCGGTCATCCCCAATATGAGGGTGGGGGTGAAGGGTAATATCAGATTATGTTTTCTCTAATAGAACCCCCCACTCCTATTATGTTTTCAATAATAGTACCCTCCACCCCCACCCTCATATGAGGGTGAGTGTCACACACTCAACCCCTAAGTACCTTTTTAAGGAATGGGGTATAAATTTTTCTCTTAACCTAATACCCATGGTCTAGTAATTACCGAAATGTTTACTTTTTGTTTTCCCTCTTAGAAGTAGTTTAACACTAACTCAATAAATTACTCATATGATAATTATGAGTAATTATATTATAACATAATGAGGATGATTTATCCATATTATATTTAAGTTGATTAACCTTAATTAAGGTATATAATTCAATTCCTCCATGCTGCATTTTCATGTAATTTAACATATATATCTAAATATATGCATATTTATTTATTTACTCGGAAAAATGATTAACTATATTCAACCATAAATTATCCTTTTATTAATTATATTATAATATAATTGTATTTAATTATATTATAATATGATTAATTTATATCAAAGGGGGGCACTTAAGATTATCAATTCCCATTAATACCTAAGCCTCCAGAATTCGACGAAGATTCCACATTAGGATTTTATGAACTCAAATCTCCCAAACATCAGATTTCCGGAGAGGGTCCCACCTCTATTATGTGTTTATGCCAATACAAGCAATTATATTACCATACAATATAATTACGTGTGTTTAATAATATTATTAGAAAGTAGGAAAAATAGGTTTGGCCTTCGGTCATTTTTCGCTTACACTCTATCTTCTCCAAACACCCTAGAGTCTCGAAGCTCCCAACTCCCAGAACCTCGAATTCCCAAAGGGCCCACGCTTACACATGACTTTGCATTAAATATTAAATTAAAAAGGGAAAAGGTTGGTACTTTATCACGTACCAATGCTATAATAAATTTATTTAAGATATATATATATATATATATATATATATATATATATATATATATATATATATATATATATATATATATNAAATGTGCCCAAGTTTCTAAAGCCTCCAATATTTAATTAATATTTAAAATAAGGGAGAGAGAGAACTTCAGGTCAACCCCCTTCAACTCTCCACCACATTTCTTATGCTCCAATCTCTCGGAGCCCTGGAGTTCCGAACCTCCGAAGTGACCCCACTTATACACATTTACACATTATTTAATAATTTAAAAATGGATGGCATCATTCACGTGTAACAATTTGAATGAATATTAATATAATATATTATATTATATTATGCATCTCGAAATTCTCACTCAGGTTTAAACGATATCTAAGGTTATATTTAATATTCAATAATATAATGAAGGAAAGGATATTTGGGTCCACACCTTCGACTCCTCCATGCAATTCTTCATTCTCATATAACCTGGAGTTCCAAAGTTCCAGAGGGGACCCACTCGTATTACAACNTATATATATATATATATATATATATATATATATATATATATATATATATATATATAAGTTGTAATAAAGATGCATTATATTAATTTGTGTTAATAGATCATTTTAATTACCATACAATGAAATTAATTATATTTATTATCTTTTGCAACCTTGCACATAGAAGATAAGGTTTGGGCCTTTGGTGACTTTGGTTCATGAGTTCCATCACCCCAAATACCCCGGAGCCCCGGAGCTCCGAAAGACTACGAGAAGGATAAAGCATTTGGTCACCGTTTAATTCCTTGGTGTGTTTGACATTAAAATGATCATAATAATGCCCGCAAGGGTGTAGACCGATTGGCAAGTGCTGTGTAAATGGAAGAAAATATGTAAAGGAGGTCTCAAGTTCGATTCTCACCCCAATTTACTTGTGCTCCATGCTTGCGGGTTGTGTGGCGCACCTGGAGTTATAGTGGTAGCAGACGGGTATCAACCACGTGTCATGTGAAAATTATTTTCTTTTATAGTAAAATAAGGAAATGAAGTTTTCCACGCTTTATAAAGAGATTAAATAAAAATTTATATTCCAAGAAAATTTTCTCCATCCTGGAAATTAAAATATAATTATAATCCCTCCCTTATCATGGGTAAATGAGTAAAATTTTATTTCCTTATTACTTTACTTTACTACTATTACTAAATTTATGGAAAATGGTCCTAATATAAATATTTACCTCCATAGTAAATTCGATGTTTCTACTAGGATTTACTACCCACCAAAATGTAAGGGGATTCTTCGCAAATTTAGGAGATTTAACACAACTTAAATATAAATGTTTATTTATGCCCCAAATAGAGTTTTGAGAACTTTTGTATTTTAATTTCATTTAGACCAATTTCATGTTTATGTTCTAATTATTTTCCCTTGATAATTATTTATAAGGAATTTTGATGTTTTCTCATAATTGAGATTATTTCCTAAAGTCCACACGGATATGATACCTTCTAACGTTTTTGGCATGGGATTTGAAGATATTCTAAAATGGAGCACTATTACGCAAAAAAATCACTTTCTCTTCTTTCAGAGGTGTTATAGATATTTTTAATTGCTTAGTTTTAAATTTCCCAGCATGCATTAAACTGTACATCACATTCAACCACAACATCCACTCCCAGAAATATTAATTTAGCACACATATAGTCAAGAGATAAGAAATTAAATCCAAAGATATTCAGCTAAGAAATTCTCTTTATTTTACTTACATTTCTCAAGTCATTTTTATCAGAAATCAAACTTACATAGTTCTGAAACATAGTATAAAATTTCTATTATCTAAACACTATGGAGATTTAACCAAATATACTTATCTAGAAACCAGATAGTGATGCTTAAATCCTAGACGGATTTACCACTAGCCACCCCCTAGCTAGAGTATGATCAACAACAACCAGGGACAGAGGCCATTCTCCTCCTCCCACAGGAACTTGGCAGATCAATTTTCTCTACACCAAGAAAGGGGGTATGCAATGAGTGCTTCCTTAGACACTCATCTTCTTGGAACATCATTTATTAGCTTGGACTGAAAACACTGCACAACAAATTCTTGTACCCAGAAAAAAATATTTTTTTAGTTCTCTTCAGAACCAGTGAGATGCACATGCTCTCCCTCTTCAAAAATGGTCACCAGACCCATTCCCATTTCATCATGTTCCTCTGCCCACAAATTTCCCTTCTTTTCTTTCCTTCCTTAGCAATATTTTGTGGGTCGAAATCCCCATTTCATTTTTAGGTCATGACATTTTTAGATGGGTACTCTACCCATCTCCTCATTGAATCTCGAGGAGGATTTCCCAACTACCAACTTGACTAGTAATTTATTTTTTTGGGCCAGAGGACTGTTCTAGGTCTAAATAATTTAAATCCATTAAAGTACTGGTCTGGTGGGGTTCATCTCAGCCATTTTTGGTTCCCCTCACCATCTCTCTCATGCATCATGATCTACCTTGGAAAACCCCTTCAACAGTTATGAAACACTTTCCATTTTATTTAATAACATAAATACATACATTACCTTTTATAACAAAAAGGTTCATTAATTCCAACATCCTCACATATTCAGTCTGCCCACAGTATTTTATCGGGTTATAGTTATATTTACAAGTTGGGGGAAACAAGGGGTATTACAATCCCCTCTCTCTTAAAGGAACATTGTCCTCAATGTTCTACCCACGGATGTGCTCTGTATGTACATCGATAAACAAAAATGGGTATGAATGTTTTATGGCATCCTCCATTTCTCATGTAGCTTCATCTGGACCAAAGTGTTTCCATTGCACCTTGACCTGTGCAATGGTTATATTCCTGAGTGGGATTTGTTTCCTGTCTATTATGCATTGTGGCTCTAGCAGGAATTCTCCCTTTGGTTCCACCTGAATCACGAACCAATCAATTATATGATTAGAATCATGTGCATAATTTTTTAGCAATGAAACATGGAAAAAATTATGTTCCTTCACTATGGGAGGAAGTGCTATTCTATATGCTATAGGTCCCACTCTGATCAAAATCTGGACCAGGGGTTGAAATTTTAGCTCAAAAATCAACGTTCTCAGAATTGCCTCAAAACGAACGAGAGCGTATCCCTCGTCATCACGAACCCAACGCAATTTGTTTCGTCTCAAACGGATGTCGGGAGCGAGAGATATTGCAATCTGTTCGGAATGTCAAACAGGGAAAAAAAGGACATTGACTGTGCAGTCTGTACAGTCCATACAGATGCTAACATGGTATGACCATACACCGACGTGGTAGAGGTGACGTGGCTTGAACATGCATGCTGATGTGGCAGGTGACGTGTCAATTTCAGATTGGGAGTTTTGGACGAATCGTGTTGTGCCACGTGGCACCCCATTTTTGGTTTGTGTGTTGGTTCAAAGGTTTATGGGGTCAGTGGGATTTGAACCCCGGACCTCCCCACCTTTGGTAAGCTTTAACAAAGTCCGTCTAACCATTATACCTCTGTTTGATCCTTGTCATATATATGAGATTAAAATTATTTAAAGTTGAATCAATGTTTGGTTTGGGCCGCGACCGGGCCGGGGCTTAGCCCCAGCCCTTGGTCGCGCATTATTGCATATATGACCCATGGCTTTATGTTACATGGTGTGCGTGCGGGATTTACATGTTTCAAAAAATTACAAAGCCCCCGGTCACACTCACCTTACATATGACCCTACCTTCTGATGGTGTGTGCACGCAGGATTTGATACCAGAAGGTCAGCCCCCAGTCATATGGTTTATACATATGACCACAATTGGAGAGCGGGTGGTTTCAAACAGTTATGGTTAAGCTCTTCTTGCCATAGCGTGAGGTTCTATGACCTCCATGTGACCGAGAGTTTGATGGTTAGGGGCTGGGTGCGCCCTAACCATCCTACAGTTTGGACGTTTTTCAAAGTTGCTCGGTGCTGGGTTTAAACATGCATTTTGGAGCGTGTTCTTGGTTCATTCAACAAGGGTGCATTTTGGCGAACTAGAGATAGCAAGCTTGAAGGAGGAAAATGGCAGGAGGCCTATCTTCTTCATCTTTTGGCCGATTGAGGTGCCGTAAAAGCCCAGCTTGGGGTTTTTGGATGTCCTAAATCCATTGGCACTGTTATCAAGGCCATTTGAAGACTTCTTCTGCAAGTTTTTCACCATTGAAGTTTTAGCAAGCTCCAGGGAGCTTGAAGCCCTCATTGATTGAGGACATGTTTTGGTGAGCCTATGTTTGTTTTCTGTGAATGAATAATCATGTTTGGCTAATTATTATTCTCTGAACACATTGGGATAGGTTTCAGAGGCTTTTGAGGACTTTAACAGGTGTTTTTTCCAAAGAGAAGCTCAGGGAAGCTTATGGCCACATGTAGAAGAGGTCATGCCCGGATGAGCCATGATCTGTTTTCAGAGTTCTATTAGTCATTTTTGGGGTTTTTATGTGTTCTGATCTCAATGGTATAGTCTGTTTTTCCATTAGAGTTGAGTAGAAGCTTGTAAAAGAACTTTTGACAAATTAATCCCAGAGAGCCAAGTCCATTGATGGAGGCTCAAGGAGATGTAGCCCGGAGGGGGGTGAAATCCTTTATCATGTTGTGATTGTTCTGAGTTTGATGGTTTATTTGCTGCAAGTTATGTTGCTGTGTATTTATTGAAAGAACATATTTAACTATTTAAAAGAACATATCCTCACACATAAGCATTTACAAGAAGATACATGAACTTAACACATAAGTTTATCTTGCATATTTTAACACATGAAGCAAGGTCTTGTAAAGTTTATTTTATTGAAGTAGAGGGTGCTTGCATAGCATAACAAGTCATCCTTCTATTTTTAGATCAAGTGGTATCAGAGCATAGTTTGTTTTTCTCATGTGTTTGCCATTGATAGCTTGAGATTTAGCTATTGGTTTTTGTGCAAGCTTTGTGTTGAAGTTTGATATCTTGCAAGGATGGAGGAAGCTTCAAGCATTGATAGTTCTTATACATCTTCATTATCTAAATTCTTTGAAAAAGAAGAGATTCTAACTATGAGAGATTTGATGAAAGAGATGTGTGAAGACAGGAATAAGAGCATTTCTCTTGAAGAGCAGTTGATGGCCATGAAGTAGGAGAAAGACCAACTTCTTGAAAGGTTGCATGAGATGGAGATTCAACTCCATGAGTCAAAGGAAACCCTTACCAAGTACATGCATGAACATAAGGTATGCAATGTTAGTTTATCTTCTAATTCCTCTAAAGATGAATGCTTTGGTGCTTTTGAAAATCACACAAGAGGAATAGGGTCCAAGTTATTGTTAAAAATGGGTTATGAAGGTAGAGGTTTGGGCAACCATGCACAAGGCATTGTTGAGCCTATTGTTGTTGAAGAAAGACCCAAGTATTGTGGTCTTGGATATGAATGACAAGATGGAGCAAATTCCAAAGTCGAGGAGACAAGGGAAAAAGTTCCAAGGATAAATTTTGTTTCAAGTTCACCTCCTCAAGAAGGCTTTAAAGGTGAAAGTTCAAGAACTTTTGTTGAAAGTTCGATCCCTCCAGCATGCAAGGCTTGTATTCAAGATGAATGCGAATGTATGAAACAAGAGAGTTGTGACAATGATGAGGACAAGAACACTGTTGATGGTCTTCAAAGGAGAGCTTGTAACTCTTCAAATTCACCTCCTTAAAGAGGCAATAAAGGTGAATGTTCAAGGTATAATTCTGCTTATCATTCAGTTTCTTTTGATTATGCTAAGCATGATAAATTTGTATGTAAAAATGGAAGAAAGAATCCATGTACATATTGTGGTTTATATAACCATCATGTTTCAAAGTGTTGGAAAAGATTGGCCAATTTCAAAAAACTTTCTAAGCAAAGACAACATGAAAAGAGGATGCAAAAGATTTGCACTCATTGTCAAAAGTGGGGTCATCTTATTGACCAATGTTGGACGTTGCATCCAACTACTCATCCACAACACAAGAAGCAGATGGATAAAGAGTTTGGCAAGAATGGAAGAGGAGATTCCATCATCGATGTGAGTCAAGATGATTCACAAGAGGACGATTTCCAGCAGAGAAAGTCACCGTTGAGTTGGCTTGGTAAGAAATGGTTGGATTTCTTGAGCAAGTAAGGCTTGCATTTTTCTTTTGTAAATGCACTTTTCAGCATTATGTGTGCATTTATGGGAAGCATGATAAGTTGCAGCAGTTTATCACAACTTGCATGATGCAAGTTGCATGTGAATGCAATTCATTTTGAAGGCATTTTTGTTGTTGCATAAATTCGCTAGGAGGATGTAAAAGATGGATATGATGTTCACTTGTTACAGCCATATATATATTTTTCATGTTCAACTCTTATGTACCCACATATTTTTTTGGTTTATGAACTTATGTTTGTATTGGAAAGAGAGTTGAAGAGTCATGCACGTGCATTTGTTTTTATGTATGTGTAAGCAGTGAACCTGGTGATGGTTCATCATGAGTGATTCATGATTGTGACATGATTATGTATCATGTTTGTCGACTTGTCATTTTTTGAAGGTTGATGAGTCTCGAATGGTGTTGATGATTTTCTGACGACTATGTTGTGTCGATCATGTTGTTCGAATTGTGTTTAGTCGATGGTGTTTATTAACTTGAAAGTTGATTTTGAGTACACCATAATGCAAGAAAATGCCATGTGCTTTGATGAATTACGAGATGCGACAGTTTGTTTGAAGAGAAAAAGACTTTGTTGGCATCAATTTTCAGTCTTGTATAATTTGTTTTCAAGATTGATGGTTTTCTTGGCTTGTGACAAGATGTCGCAGGAAGTTTTTGCAGCCATTAGAGAGCTGATTGTGTTGACGTCGAAGAGTTCTAAAGAGGGACTTGATTCTCAGTATGAAGGTTGGAAGTCTTCCAAGCATAGAGAGAATAGTGGGTCAGCAGCAGCCAGAGAGAAGTGGTTGAAGGACATAGCCAGTTGCAGTGCAAGGCATGTCAAGGTATTCAGGTGATTGTCGAAAAAGACTTTTCAAGTAGAATCAGTTGATATAATGTGAAAGCAGACAGATAGTCATAAGCTTTTGTGGGTCCAAAAGCCTTTCAGTGGGAAGGTGTGATCAAAATCTGGACCAGGGGTCAAAATTTTAGCTCAAAAATCAACATTCTCGGAATTTCCTCAAAATGAATGAGAGCGTAGACCTTGTCATCATGAACCCAACGCAATTCGTTTCGTTTCAAACGGACATAGGGAGAAAGAGATATTGCAATCTGTTTGGAATGTCAAACAGGGAAAAAAAGGACGCTGACTGTGCAGTCCGTACAGTCTATACGGATGCTGACGTGGCATGACCATACACTGAAGTGGTAGAGGTGACGTGGCTTGACCGTGCATGCTGATGTGGCAGGTGACGTGTCAGTTTTGGATTGGCAGTTTTGGATGAATCGTGTTGTGCCACGTGGCACCCCATTTTTGGTTTGTGTGTTGGTTCAAAAGTTTATGGGGTCCGTGGGATTTGAACCCCGGACCTCCCCCACCTTTGGTAAGATTTAATAAAGTCTGTCTAACCAATATACCTCCGTTTGATCCTTGTCATATATATGAGATTAAAATTATTTAAAGTTGAATCAATGTTTGGTTTGGGCCACGACCGGGCCGGGGCTTAGCCCCAGCCCTTGGTCACGCATTATTGCATATATGACCCACGGCTTTATGTTACATGGTGTGCGCGCGGGATTTACATGTTTCAAACAATTACGAAGCCCCCAGTCACACTCACCTTACATATGACCCTACCCTTCAATGGTGTGCGCGCGCGATATTTGATACCAGAAGGTCATCCCCTGGTCATATGATTTATACATATGACCACAATTGGAGAGCGGGTGGTTTCAAATGGTTATGGTTAAGATCTTCTTGCCATAGCGCGAGGTTCTATGACCTCCATGTGACCGAGAGTTTGATGGTTAGGGGTTGGGCGTGCCCTAACCGTCCTACAGTTTGGACGGTTTTTTGGAACTTCTCAGTGCTGGGTTTAAAAACTCGTTTTGGAGCATGTTCTTGGTTCATTCAACAAGGGTGCATTTTGGCGAACCAGAGACAGCAAGCTTGAAGGAGGAAAATGGCAAGAGGCCTATCTTCTTCATCTTTTGGCCGATTGAGGTGCTATAAAAGCCCAACTAGGGGTTTTTGGATGTCTTGAATCCATTGGCACTATTATCAAGGCCATTTGAAGACTTCTTCTACAAGTTTTTCACCATTGAAGTTTCAGCAAGCTCCAGGGAGCTTGAAGCCCTCATTGATTGAGGACATGTTTTGGTGAGCCTATGTTTGTTTTCTATGATTGAATAATCATGTTTGGCTAATTATTATGATCTGAACACATTGGGATAGGTTTCAGAGGCTTTTGAGGACTTTTACAGGTGTTTTTTCCAAAGAGAAGCTCAGGGAATCTTATGGCCAGATGTAGAAGAGGTCATGCCCGGATGAGCCATGATCCATTTTCAGAGTTCTATTAGTCATTTTTGGGGTTTTTATGTGTTATGATCTCAATGGTACAATATTTTTTTCCACTAGAGTTGAGAATCATCTTGTAAAAGAACTTTTGATAAATTAATCCTAGAGAGCCAAGTCCATTGATGGAGGCTCAAGGAGATGTAGCCCGGAGGGGGGTGAACTCCTTTATCATGTTGTGATTGTTCTGAGTTTGATGGTTTATTTGCTGCAAGTTATGTTGCTGTGTAATTATTGAAAGTACATATTTAACCATTTAAAAGAACATATCGTCACACATAAGCATTTACAAGAAGATACATGAACTTAACACATAAGTTTATCTTGCATATTTTAACACATGAAGCAAGGTCTTGTAAAGTTTATTTTATTGAAGTAGAGGGTGCTTGCATAGCATAACAAGTTATCCTTCTATTTTCAGATCACACTCTATCCAAAATTTCAAAGGGTCCACAATACCGAGGTGCCATCTTAGCACAAGCTCCCATTATCAAGGAAATATTTCTGGGCCTAACTCAGAGATACACATGATCCCCTGCTTTGAACTCTCTAGGAGTCCTTTTTCTGTCTACATAGATTTTATGTCTATCCTGAGCTATTTTCATATTCTGTTTTATTTAAACTACTTGTTGTTCCATTTATTTTAGCATATCTGGCCTGAGTATAATTCTGTCTAATAGGTTATTCCAGTTGATTGGAATATTGCATCGTCTACCATAGAGGGCCTCAAAATGGATCATCTTCAATGACTCTTGATAGAAATTGTTATAAACAAACTCTACCAGTGGAAGATAGTCTTCCCATATCTTGAGATGATGCATCACATGCATCCTTAACATGTCCTCTAACACTTGGTTTACCCTCTTTGTCTTCCCATTAGTTTGAGGGTGTTAGGTTGTACTAAATAGAAATTTAGTTTCAAAACCAACAAACAGATATTTCCAAAAATTTGAAGTAAATTTTGTATCTCTGTCTGATATGATTTCCTTAGGCATGCCATGCAGCCTAAATATCTCTTTCATGAAAATACTGGAAATATCTATTTCCTTGCAGGTTGACTTGATGGGAATAAAGTGAGCAACCTTGTTCAATTTGACCACAACTACCATAATGGCATCATTCTTCTTAGTTCATTTTGGTAACCCTGTGATGAAATCCATGGAGATGGTTTCCCCTTTCCATTCTAGAATTGGTAGGGGCTGCAAAATCCTTGTTAGATGTCGGTGCTCTACCTTAACCTACTGACATTCTAGACATTTAGCTAAGTAATCAACTATGTCATTTTTCAGTCTAGGCCAATAAAATAGTTTCCTAGTGGCTGTGATCATTTTCTGATAACCAGGATGACTAGTATATGGTCTTTTGTGTAGTTCATCCATTACGAACTTTTTCAAGCTGTCACAATTTGGAATATACAACCTACCTTTGTAAGTTATCATACCATCATTCAACATTTGATACCCCTCGTACTTTAGCCTTGTGGGCTCTTGCTTTAGGTATGATTTCACAGTCTTGAAAAATGCATATGTTTCTTGTGTACTTTTGACTCTCTCCTTGATGTCTGATTCACAGGTGCTTATAGCTACCAAGTGAATCACTTTAATACTTCTAGTATGGGCATCAACCACCCTATTTTCTTTTCCTTTGATATGTTTGATTTCAAAATCAAACTCACTGAGGAATGCCATCCACCTAGCTTGTTTAGCATTGAGTTTTGGTTGATCAAACAAATATCTCAACCCACTATGGTCTGTCATAAGCACAAATATTCTACCTATGAGGTAATGCCTCCACATTTTTAAAGCATGTACTATGGAAGCCAATTCCAAATTGTGGGTCACATAATTGATTTCATTCTCATTCAATTTTATGGATTCATATCAAATCACATGTCCTTATTGCATAAGGACTCCTCCGAGCCCTTCCTTGCATGCATTCATACACACAAGGAAGTCCTTGTTTGGGTCTGAAATATTCATCACATGTGCATTGGTTAGAGAGTATTTCAAGTCTTGGAATCTCTCTTCACATTCTGATGTCCAAATGAATTTAACTCCCTTTTTCTGAAGGGAGGTGATTGGGAAACCAATCTAGGAAAATCCCTTTATGAACCTTCTATAGTATCCTACTAAGTCCATAAATGATATGATATCATATACATATTTTGGTGTAGGCCAATCAATAATGGATTTGATCTTGTCATGATCAAATTCCACTCCTTCTTCAGAAATAACATGGCGTAAGTAATGGAATTGGTTTTGGAAAAAGTCACACATACTAAAATTACAATAAAGTTGATGTTCTCTTAGCGCTTGAAGCACTAACTTGATATGTTCTTCATGAGATTCCCTATTCTTAGAATATATTAGAATATCATCAATGAAAACCAACAAAAAATTGTCCAAGAACTTACTAAGTACATTATTCATTAAGCACATAAAAGTGGTTGGTGCATTGGTAAGCCCAAATGGCACCACCACAAATTCATAGTTCCCATATATTTTTCTAATGGTTGTTTTGTGGATGTATTCATCCTTAATTCGGACTTGATGGTATCCATAAATCAAGTCAATCTTGGAGAAAATTGTAGCACCCCTTAACTGGTCAAACAAGTCATCAATCCTTGGCAAGGGATACTTATTCTTAATGGTATTCTTATTGAGTTATCTATAGTCTATGCACAACCTTAGTGTGACATCCTTATTTTTCACAAACAAAGTTGGTTCTCCCCAAGGAGAAACACTAGGTCGAATGTAACCTTTTTCCAACATCTCCTTTAGCTGTAGTTTGAGCTCAACTAGATCTGGTGTACTCATTTTATAGGGTGTTCTAGACATTGGCACCGCTCCTAGTACCAGTGCTATTGAAAAGCCAATATCTCTTCTTGGAGGTAGACCTAGTACCTCTTTTGGAAACACATATTTATACTCTCTTAATATGGGATGGTCCTCTAGGCTTGGTTTATTGTTCTCAATAGAGTTCAACATGGTATTGCATACAAAGAACATCCTTTTCTGCAATACTTCTTCACTTGAAGGGATGATATTTGTCTCACTGAGATGTGATTTTGAATTCCTTGTAGGGTTATTTTCTCCCTTCTTCATCTTCAGACTCCAAAGTTTAATTATAATAGTCCAACCTAGTTTTATGGGAAGCCAACTAGTCCATGCTAATCAACAGGTCATAAGATCCTAAAGGGAGCATGTTTAGGGTTGCTTGGGTGGGTAATCCATTCATAATGAATTGGCATGCTGGTATGACCTATGCTGCCTTTATTTTGGTTCCAATGGCTAGTTGTACCAGCCATGATTTAGCATGTTTTACTTGTTGCAATTTACATTTATCAACATCTTGAGGGGGAACATAACTCAGATTAAAACTAGGTTCAATGAAAATAGAAACTAGATGGTTGGAAATAATACCTTCCATCTCCACCACTAAATTTTGGGGGCCAACTTATCTATTATCTAGGGATGCATAAATTTGTGGCATGATCCTAGCCACTTCATTGATTGTGGTAGCCTTCTGGATGTTGTAGACCCTCTTATTATCCTATTTCCTATGTGGGAAGTCCCTCAACATATGTTCTTATTGCCAACCCCAACATTTCAAGGGTTCTCTCTTTGTATTATCAGTCTTACCTGGGGCTGATGCAAAGGTTTTATTACCACACTGAGATGGAAAATTCTGTTGATATACACTTTTAGTAGGAAGTCTCATCTTATAGTTTTTCCCTTGATTCTTAAATCTTGAGGATTTAAACACCTTCTTCTTGAATCCCAAATTAATTTTCTTCTTCCAGTCCTTATGAGGTTCTGCCTAACTCTTGAATTTCTCATAGCAATACCTTTCCTTCCAGATAGTGCCTTCTAAAGTCTTCAGTTCATCAAATTCAATTATGTCCCAGAAGGACTGAGTAAGTCCACTAATAAATCATTGCATATTTACCTTTTCATCATTTATGTGGGGAACATACCTCATCAGCTCAAGAAATTTGGTGATATATTCATCTATTGTGAGTTGCCCTAGCTTGAGTTCATAGAACTCCTTGGTCTTCCCATTAAAGTATTTTTCTGGAAAATACTTCTTCTTGAAGTATTTCTCAAATTGTTTCCATCACAAGTCCTTCTCATGGATTCCTTTCACATTCCTAATGTCCTCCCACCAAATGGAGGCCTTTCCATTCAAGTTGAAAATGTATATTCAAGCTTTTAAGTTTTCAGAGTAGTCATGGACTCTGAAGCAATTCTTCAAGCCAAGTAGCCAAACTTTTTCTTCTTCCCCCTTTTTAATTTCTCCATCGAAAGTGGGTGGTTTGGATTTCTTAAAATCTTTAGGGTCATGGCTCTTAGGATGTTTCCTCTTCTTTCTTGTTCTCTGGGAATGTGAACTAGTCTCACTACTAGAAAATTCCTTGGAGTTTTCAGTTTCCTCACTAGAGGATTCTTACATTGACTATCTCTTGGCTCCATGTTGGGCCTTATTTGAGGTGCTCCTCCTTGTGTGGCCACTTTCAGTATCACGCTTTTGTATCTCAGGTGGACTTTGGGTTTTCTTAATATGATGTATGTCCACATTACTAGTTGCTGGTCCATATTGTAACTACCTTTGTATATCTGATAGGCTTTGCAGTAGGACTGCACTAATTCCAGTTTTTTTTTCATATTCTTTTATTAGCCTTTCATTGTCATCCTTACAACTATGTAATTCCACCACGAGGCTTCTTACAGTTTCATCCAAATCCGGAGGGGTTTCCATCACCCTCCTCTCATCAGATTCTTCTTCTCTATTGTGGGATATTTCCCCCAACTCATGGTGTGTCACCATTCCTTACAATGTAGTTTTCCTGCTATCCAGTAGCTATTCAAGTGCTGATAAAACATTTTTTGTTAGTTAATTATCTACTATTTTATGAACAACACATACAATTTGTAAGGTGAAGTCAACTTTCTTATTTGGAACACTAGCAACACACAATTCATATTTTTAAAACATATAGCAACAATTATGAGTTTCATTCCTCTCTTTAGCAGCGGTTTAAATAAGATTCTTATGAATGGGGTAAGATAGGGTGTTACCCCTTAAACGTTATCTAATAAAAGTTTATGTGACTCGTTCATGAGCCCAAGCAGAACAAGTGTTGTTGCCCACTCCGATACCACTCTGTCACACACCCGACCCCTAAGTACCTTTTTAATGGATGGGGTATAATTTTTTCTCTTAACCTAATACCCATGGCCCAGTAATTACCAAAATCTTTACTTTCTCTTTTCCCTCTTATAAGTAGTTTAACACTAACTCAATAAATTACTCATATGATAATTATGAGTAATTATATTATAACATAATGAGGATAATTTCCCCATAATATACTTAAGTTGATTAAGCTTAATTAAGGTATATAATTCAATTCCTCCATGCTTCATTTTCACTTAATTTAACATATAAATCTAAATATATGCATATTTATTTATTTGCTAGGAAACATGATTAACTATATTCAACCCAAAATTGTCCTTTTATTAATTATATTATAATATAATTGTATTGAATTATATTATAATATGATTAATTTATATCAAATGGGGCACTTAGTATTATCAATTCCCATTAATACCCAAGCCTTCTAAATTTAGCGAAAATTCCACATCATGATTTTATGAACCCAAATCTCCCGAACGCTGGAGTTTGGGAGAGGGTCCCACCACTATTATGCCTTTATGCCAATACAAGCAATTATATTACCATACGATACAATTACGTGTGTTTAATAATATTATTGGAAAGCGGGAAAAATAGGTTCGATCTTCGGCCATTTTTCCCTTACACTCTATCTTCTCCAAGCATCCTGGAGTCCCGAAGCTCCCAACTCCTGAAGCCCCAAACTCCTAAAGGGCCCACACTTACACATGACTTTACATTAAATATTAAATTAAAAAGGAAAAATGTTGGTACTTTATCACGTAGCAATGCCATAATAAATTTATTATATATATATATATATATATATATTACATCTTTTTGGAAAATGCTCCCAAGTTTATAAAGTGTAACGACCCTGCTGTTACAACACAATGAGGTACAATAGGCATTTTTTTGTTTTTAAAGTAGTAGGAAATTAACGTCAGCACATAATTCACAACAATGCATAATCATCACAACATCATAATTAAAATCATTACAAGTGACACATCACTGCAGTCAATAACGACACAAGCCAACACATTAACATAAATGATAGTGACACAAGTTCAACACATCTCAATCAACTAAATCAATATAAATAATGATCAACCATGTCAATGAATATGAAATGACTACCTTCCCAACCTATCTTGCATGGTTAGTACCTCCAGGACACATAAGAAACGTTCAAGCCTAGGATTCATCCGATTTATTTTGACCACTTAAGGTCTCAGGGCTGGCGACTGTTCTGAGGAACAAGGAGGTATCTAAATCACACTAATAAAATCAAGCCGAAATCCAATTAGATCAACAATCAAGCTCACCTATCAAGTAATCATGGCACAAGAGTAATATAATTACTAAATTAGTCAACATCAATATTATTGTAAGGGCGCAAGAGAATCTAATCATTAAAACGATCATACATCAAATTTATTTAAGGGTGCAAGAGTAAATTAATTACATAACCAATCATACACCACCTTAATTTCAAGGCATAATAGTAATCATCAATTTTACTCTGTGGCATAAAGAAATCACAACACATAACCTTTCGGACATCGTATTAAATTCCTGGTGCAAGAGTGAACCAATTTCTATAACAATCATATATTCACCCAATTACAGGCGCAAGGGTAAGCTAATTACAACTCGTCATACATCAACATTGTTTCATGACAAGATTCATCATCAACTTATTTTTCATGGATTAACTGTTCATCTGAGTTTAGGGAAAATCTTCAAGGAGTATGTAAGAGATAAGCTAAATTACATCATCATTTTGAGGATCCATAAGGAATCAATCTTCTTACGCCATACACTAATTTACCACCACTTTTACATTAAGTATCCCTTCACAAGGCTTTTACATTAAGTATCCCTTTTACATTAAGTATCATTTTTAAACTTGAGCTTAGGTTACGCAAGAACTAAGATGAGGTGATGAGGTTATCCCTCTCAACTTCCCTGATCTGGTCTTGGGTCCGGCATGATATTTTCAGAAAAAGGTTTCCATTCAGGATTGCAAACAAGAATTTCTTTTTACAAAGGATAGGGTTTCCAACGGCATTGGAAGTAGCTTCCATTAATGGGAAGCTATGCAAGTGAAGGATCTAAGGCAAGTGATGCCAGTTGCATTCCACATTCCTACTAATAAGTCAAAAGAATCCCACCTTCGTTGGCCCAACATCTATCTAAACAACAACACTTACTAAAATCCATCAACAATTTGACTTAAGCATTAACCCCAAGGAATCATTCTCCATAGATGATCCTATTAGAGTGGAGAAGAGGGGATTCAGACTACGAAAACAAAAAGGGTAGAGAAACTGATCCTTAAGACCAAGATTCATGCCTCACTAAGATAACATTCAGAACCTGCCCCTAGCCTAGCCACCAAGGAAAGGTGCATTTTGATTATACCTCACTCCACATATCTGGTTCCTCAACTTGCCAGGGCCTCTATGGGTTTAAGACGGGCTTGATAACTCCATCCCAAGGTGACGAATGTCCTTGGTAGAACAAGGAAAAAGCATTTGAATATGAATCTAACCAATCTGCCTCAATCCCACAACTTCTACATCAAATTGTTATTGAAGGGGGTAACAGAATGCTGACTCCAAGATGAACAATTGGATCCGAGGCATCAAGACCCATGAAATGAAACACTAGTCTACAATGGGACTAAACAGTAACCCACCATAATATTCAAAAATCTAGTAACACCTTGAGGGTCCTCATCGAGGTTCCAATCCAGGAAATTTAGCTAACCCGGAGGTAAACCAATTGTGAAATCTGGAAGAGAGGTTACCCATTCAACCATAGATGATTTTAGGGGATAAATTTCGCAAATGGGCTAATTTTCCATGTTTTTTCCCAAAAAACAATTCACTAATTTCCTTTTTTCTAAAATCAATTTGCCCTAATTCCACAAAATAAAATTATATTACCTTAAAAATCGCCAATATTTGATGGAAGATATATTAAATCCTTAGAAATTTGAATATTTTTACAAAACTATTGCCAAACAATTTACATTTTGCATATTAAGGAGTAGTAAGATTAGCCCATGTTTCTACATTTTAATATAAATTTCCATCCTTAAAATTATCCTTGCATTTTATGAGGTCTTAGCCGAAGGGGTTCAGGTAGAAACTGAAGGGAAGAGGAGGGTTCTAGCTATAGGGGACAAGGTCAACCCCAATGATGAATTAACAACAATTTCATTGACAATAATCAATCCCACACCAATGAGTAATATAGAAATTCTGTGATGGATCAGACAGAGTAAATAATCCAATAAAAATTGTTCCAGGATATCCTTTCAAAAGAGGGTCCTATGTTATGAGTTTAAAGATTCCTTCGGGAGTGTTCCAATGCTTATGGGGATGATCTTCATTGCTCGCTAAAATTATGATCACCAACATGGATTTACATTTTGAAGGTTCAATAGAGTTAGTATACTAGTTGCGCTTATGGAACCAGATTCTATTGACACGGTGATGCTCCTCTAAATTGAGGGATCTATTGAACAAAACAAAGGATTTGAATTCCAATAAAACGCTCATTGGATATCTAGAGGACACATAGTTTCCCACAATGATTAGGACAATCTAAGAAGATTCCTAGTTGGAAGGGTTGGAAACATTGCATAAATAAGAAGAAATAAGAAGAGAAGCACCCCTCTGCCCTCTAAAATGGAATCCAAGCTCACCAAATCCCAAATGGGTTCTCTATATTTAGTGGGTGCTTCTACCCCACACAGTCAAATGTAGAAGAAGAAAACTTACCCTCATTACCCTGGATGGTAAAGAGGACCAAATGTGAAGGCTTGCTATTTTTTTTAACAACTAATCATCAAACTTCATGACGAATCTAAAAAATAATTACAATCACAGTTCAAGCAAATTTCAAGAATGCTATAATACAATTAAGGTCTTAACACAATTATAATTACAACCTCAAATGAAAATATCGTAATAGAAGGCAAAGAGTCCAAATTCTATCTTTTGTGCTTACACTCCTTCCTATCTCCCGCTTGCTAACCATCAAGACTTCACCGGTATCTCCCAGCCAATGCTATGGGTACTCTTCCTCCCCCTTAGCCCCCCGAGCTACAAAGGGGCCATGCACACACAAAACCAGAATCCTATAGCTCCCATCTCGCCTCGCAAGATAGATCCACCACTCTCTCTCTCTCAAGTTGGGTATCCCAACTCTCACAAGTAAAACCAGTCAGAATTTCTACAGCATAACCTTACTCATAACCACTGTGTCCTATCCCTCAAATCAACCATTTGTTTTATAAAAATTTCCTTAGTGACACCTTTCCATTTGAAAATTTAATTTGTTTTTTTAAATTTTAATTAGGAATTATTCCCCCCATACACTTGTCACCCGTTCCCTTAGTTGCACCAATAAATACAACACTTAATTTAATTGAATGTCAATTTCCCTCACCCATCCTAAAAGCGCTCCTAAAATCACTCCTAATTGTCCCTTTATTTCCTTTACTTCCCATTTAAGATTGACACCTTTCTAAAATGGAAATTAGTTAAAATAGGAATGTTCTCTAGTTAGAATAGACTCTAGACACCTTTCTATGCTTACAAATTTTTTTATGCTTTATTCCTTTCTTAATTTAATTTCTGATTTGGTATTTACTTGCACAATGTGTATTAAATCACTCTTTAGATTTGTTTTATTTTTTATTGATTTCTGAAATTGATTTACTTCCCCCTCATTATTTATTTTATAAAATTAGTTTTTAGTATTCTCACTAATCTTAGACTTAGGCTTAGTTACATTTTTATTTGCACGAGCTTAGATCTTTAGGGATTATGATTAATAAATCAATTCTTTAGTTAATAAATTAATCAATTAATTAATTCGACAGGTGCTTAAGATTTTACAAGGTTTAACATTTGCTCAAAGTTTTCTAGGCCACCTAGATTCTTTGACTCATTTTTTTTTTTAAATTCTGCGATGTGCCCTTCAAGACACACTCAGTGCTCCAAGGGTGCCACTTGAATTTGATTCAAATTTTTAATTTCATGACATTCCCTTCAAGACGCACTCTATGCTCCAAGGGTGCCACTCACCTTTGACTAGTTTTGGTAGTTGTCCAACCCTTAGAGTCAATACTCCATTCAGGAGACCTTGTTAGAGACTAAGGGCTTCTAAGGAATAAGGACCCTACCTTATTGTGTGCCCCTTAGAATCTTCATGAGAGAATGTCTCAGTCTACCCTCACGACATTGTGGATATCTAGAACTAGGTAATCACTAACCTACAATTCAAACCACGACGAGAGCACTAGTAGGATGTGACAGGGTTGTTGGCACACCTCTCCCTCAATAATTGGTCTATGTGCAGGACCCCTTTACTCCTTATGTGAGTTATATTAGCAAACAATCATCAGCCTACATCCATCAATGAAACACTGTCAATGATACATAAAAAACATCATAATATAATCAATCATATGTTACATATGCATAAATGAAATACTCAAACCAATACAGCCCACTCCATGAATCAATCCGAAGTCCAAGGAGGTCCATTGATGCCATTGACATCCTCAATCTGTCAAGTGTCCTGCACACTCAAGGGAAAATCGTTAATAGAATCTATCAATACATAGATATAAAATAACATAACATCATAATCCATCAACATCATCATAAGAATCCATAAGCGAACATAAAACCATATACTAAAACCGGAGCACTTGCACACAAGTGTCCTCAAAGAATAAGTCAATAACATGTGCTCGCAAGAGAGGAAATTTACATACACCCCTTCTTGTTTTAAAATTTGTCTCAAAGTTTCACAATATATATATGCAGTAAATAAGCATATGGCAATATCTAAATGTCTAACTATGAAATAAATATGGAAACTACTAGCACATATCATATACGTCCTCCGAAGTAGTCAAGTGTGGACACAATTGTCCCACTAGACCTTGAATTGATCGACTATTCGATGCCATAGTTGTCGAAGGCGATGGTCCAAAATGTGGATTGGCTCCACCGTGAGTGCACCCTCGTCCGACACCGAAAGGAACTCATGTCCATCTCATGTGTAGGACCACTAACATAGTCACTAAATAGATAAAAGAAAAACATTGTGCATACACCTCAAAGAATGAGGTAAGGCTATTTGATAGGACACGGGTCCTTTCCTTTACACTACTTTGAAGGCCCCTCAAACCTAGGAGAGATTTTATCACCCTTTTTGAACTTAACCGACCTCTTGTGCAGTTTCACATGCAGGAAAACGTGCTCACCAACTTCATGATCGCGGTCAACGTGATGTGCATCAACATAACGTTTATGTTGTTCTTTCACTTTTTTAATGCTTTGTCTTATCATTTACATTTGTTCTTCCATTCCTTGGATCATTCTGGTCCTACCAGGACCCCTTTCCTCAAGCCGGTCCAACTCAAAGGTGTCCAACACGGTCTCTTGTAGAGAAACTCAAATGGTGCCATCTTAATGGAACCTTGATAGTTGTTGTTGCACACCAATTCTACCAGTGGCAAGGACTCTTCCCAATGTTTCTGTTGGTCCAATGCATACATACGCAACATATCTTCCAAAATTTGGTTCATTCTTTCTGTCTGCATGTCTATCTCAGGGTGATATCATGTACTAAAGTTCAGTTGTGTTCCCAAGGCCTCTTGGGAACTAGTCCAAAATCATCCTGTAAACACCGATCCTCAATTGGATATGATTCCTTTTGGCATGCTAGGAAGTCTCAAAATTTTTCCGACAAAAAATATAGCATTGTCTAGTGTTTGATATGCTATATGCATAGGAATAAAATGTGCACTCTTCATCAGAGTGACAACTACTGGGAAAATTGAGTTGTGCCTCTTCGCCGCTAGCGAAAATCCAATAAAGAGGTCCACCAAAATGACCTCCTATTTTGATTTAGGAATAGCGTGTAGCTATAGTAATTCTATCAGATTTCTATGTTCATCCTTCATGCTGACATTATAGACACCTCACCACGTAGCTAAATATGTCTGCCTTCATCCCTTCCAGAAGAATAAGGGCTTAAGGTCTGCCCTCATGTTCGTGACTCCTAGATGAGTCATTCATACTGTGCTATGAGCTTCGCTTAAGTTCAAACTTCTCAATTCATCGTTAGGAGGTACGTAAATCCGATCATTATACCTCAACAATCTATCCTTGTCCAATGTATACCTTCAAACCTTGATACCATCATGGTGTCTTGTCCGATATTTTCCTTAACCTCTTTATACCAGTCATCATCACACTGTAAGTTTAGAATCCTTTCTCAAAGATTCGTCTGAAGAGGTATCACTGAGAATATCCATGGTCTTTGACTCAATGCATCTGCCACTCTATTCCCCATTCACTTAAATGAACTTAATCTCAAATCGTATTTGCTAAGTAATTATGACATATTTCCTTGCCGCACATTCAAGTCATTCTGTGTGAAAAGTGTTGTGATCCGTAGTGATCTATTTTTTTGTTTGAAATTTTGTTCAATCATATAGTGTCTCCACACTCTCCAGGCATACATAATGACCAATAACTCCAAATTATGCATTTTTTTATTTCTCCTCACTCTTTTTTAAATTCCTTGAGATGTAGGCGATCACTCGACCATATTGCATCAATAATCGACCTAAACCTTCCTTGGACGCATCTACACATACCAATAAATCCCTGTCCATGTTGGGGACCTTAAGTATCAGTGTTGTCATCAATAGCCCCTGATCCTTTGAAATTCTTCCGCGCACTTCTTAGTCCATAGAAATTTTTGTTTTTCTTCTGCAATTCCACGATTGGATTTTCTATCTTTGAAAAACCTTTGGTGAACCGTCGGTAATATCCTACTAAACCCCAAAAGTTCCATAATCATGGTACATTTTTTCAGTGCAGGACATTCTGTAATAGACTCTACCTTCGTCGGGTCCACAGCGATGCCTTCGTCAGATATAAAATTCCCTAAGTAATGAATCCTTGAGAGCATGTTGACAGTTTTCCCATAATCACTGTAATACCAAGCGCAAAGTTTTTCATTTTTCTCCATCGTCTGAGAATATATCAATGTGTCATCAATGAATACTTGAACAACTTGTCCAAGTATTCACGGAACACCCCATCCATCAAAATCTTGAATACCCCTAGGGCGTTTTTCCGTCCCAATGGAAAAATGGTAAACTCATAGCATCCAAACCTCGTCTGGAATGCGGTGTTACGAATATCTTCCTCTTTAATTCGTAACTAGTGATAACCTAATCTCTAGTAAACCCTTGAAAACACTGTCGTGCCTTTGATTTGATCAAATAATCATCTATTATTGGCAATGCGTACTGGTTCTGATCATTTTCTTGTTCAATTGATGGTAATCGATAGAGAGTCTCCACGACCCATCCTTCTTTCTTATGAAAATAACATGTGCACCCCAAGGTGACACGCTTGGAAATATAAGTCCTAGGTCCAACACTTCTTTAGTTTTGTTCTCAACTCCTGTAACTTAGGTGTCAACATATGATAAGGCATTCTTACCATTGGTTCATTTCCAAGTTTCAAGTCGATGGTAGACTCCCAATCTCCTTTGGGCGGAAACCTGGTAACTCTTCTGGAATTATGCCAGCCACTCTTTTACTACTAGAAGGTTTTCTAATCCTTCTGCCTCTCCTTGGTCGTTTATCGCTAAGATTGCATATAACTTTTAGCGCTAAGATTGAATATAAATTACATCCTTTGCGCAGGCTCTTCTGTAGCACCAGGATCTATCAAAACACTAAGTGTTTGGTCGTAAATGGTACTTGACGTCTCGAGCACAGTGGAATGGTTCTAGGCCTGAAAATTATTCATCGGGACAAGAATCCTGTGGGCCTTTCCCAATATCTAATTGTAGTGTGTCATGTTGATCCAACTGTTCTAGCCTTCTCAACATGATAGTCTCACTGGTAATGTGGTTCTCGACCTGTCCAACATCCGGTCTTTGGTCCAATACTCTTGTTCCTCGACATTGCTAGACACCTGAGGTCGTCTGTCCAGTCAGTCTTGCAGGAGTCCTGCCCTGACCCCTGCTAGTTGACTCTTCCTCATTTATGAGGGCCTTCTAGACTACATCATGTAATGTATGAGGCATTAGGATCCTCACCTTCACATGAATGTTGAAGTTAAGGCCAACACAAACTTGTTGAACTTCAACTTATCCATGTTAAGATGAAGTCATACCGAAGTAGCTCCATAAATCGAGCCTCATACTCTAACACTGCACAAACACCCTGTTGTAAGGTTTTGAACTCATTGAGATGGTGTTCGATGAATTCCTTTGAAAATGCCTCTCCTGGAACTATTCCTCAAACAACTCCCATGACAGGTTTTCAATGGCCATGTTCAGTTGAGGTAGGAGCGTCTTCCACCATAGAATATTTCTCCCCTTTAGTTGAAATATCTCCATGTGGACTTCCATGTTGGAGGTGTAGTCGCGAAGTGCAAATCATATCACCATGTTCTCCAACTATGCATTGGTGGCTGAGCCGTTTGTGGCACCCATGAACTCATGAAACTTAGCCTTCTCACGTTCTTGGTGAATTCTACCACTCCCAGCTGGAGCGCGTTGTGGTGCCTCATTGGGTACGAGTGCCCTGTCCTCATCTATATCTAGTTGGTCAATCAAGGCCTCTGGCATTCTCTAAAAGGACATCATCAACCAACTAGATCCCCCACAACAATCTTCTCCTGTCCACTGACCTATTCTTCTCTTTCGGGGTTAGACCCCTCAAGCATGGATGCTACTGGAGGAATTGCACCTCTTCCCCTAGCACCAAATTGTTTACCTCCATGGCATCCTCTAATCAATATTACCATACAGACACATTCAATTTCATTAGTGATAAATTATTAATCAAGTTTTTAATAAAGTGGGATGCATAATGAAACCAATTTGCAGGGTTGAACCTCGCTCTGATACCATATGTAACGGTTGCACCGTTATGACACAACGAGGTACAATGGGATTTTTTTTTTTTAAACAATAGGAAACTAAATTCAATACATAATTCACAACAACACATAATCATCACGACATCATAATTAAAATCATTACAAACAACACATCCCTATAATCAATAATGACACAAGCCAACACATTAACATAAATGATAGTGACACATGTTCAACACATCTCAATCAACTGAAGAAATATAAATAATGATCAACCATGTCACTCAATATGAAATAACTACTCTCCCAACCTATCCTGCATGGTTAGGACCTCCAGGACACATAAGCAACGCTCAAGCTTGAGATTCATGCGATTGATTTTGACCACTTAAGGTCTCAGGGTTGGCGATTGTTCTGAGGAACAAGGAGGTATCTAAATCCCACTAAAAAAATGAATATGAAATCCAATTAGATTAGAAATCAATCTCATCTATCAAGTAATCATGGTGCAAGATTAATATAATTACTAAATTGTTCAACATCAATATTATTGTAAGGGTGCAAGAGAATCTAATCATTAAAACGATCATACATCAAATTTATTTAAGGGCACAAGAGTAAATTAATTACATAACCAATCTTACACCACCTTAATTTCAAGGCGTGATAGTAATGATCAATTTTTCTTCATGGTGCAAGGAAATCACATCACATAACCTTTCAGACATCGTTTTAAATTCCAGGCGCAAGAGTGAACCAATTTCTATAACAATAATACATTCACCCAATTACAGGTGCAAGGGTAAGCTAATTACAACTTGTCAGACATCAAAATTATTTCATGATGAGATTCATCATCAACTTATTTTTCATGGCTTAACTGTTCATCTCATTTTAGGGAAAATCTTGAAGGAGTATGTAAGAGAGAAGCTAAATTACATCATCATTGTGAGCACCTGTAAGGAATAAATCTTCTTGCACCATACACTAATTTACCACCTCTTTTACATTAAGTATCCCTTCACGAGGATAAAAAAAACACCATTCCTAAAGGCCATTAGTAAAAAGTTAACTTCTATCATATCCCTCCTTGGAAGGATATGGGGGTCAACCATAACATCATTAGTGAAGGGTTCCCAGCTTTATTATTATCTAAATAAAGATTTGCTATTACGATCAACCCAAAAATAAATTAGAGAATTCACATGCTCTCTTGTATACCCCATTGGGGTTTTCTAAAGGGTAGTCATACATAACCTTAGCAAGGAATCAATGAAGACCTAAAAATTCCAATTGAATTAAGGAAGAAACAACCCAAATAAGACAATACAAGAGAGTCTCAAGGCTAAATTAAAAATTCAATTTAAAGTTTAAAGGGAGGATCCAAATCCTTCTAACAATAAGGGATAAATCTGAGCTACCATACTTGCACATTCATTAAACAACAGGTCAATGCATATTAGCACTCATAGGAAATATCAAATTGCCTTACATTATACACACATTATGACTATAAAATATATTAATTGCAACAAGCATTAATGGTATGTTAAGGATGCTAACATATTCATTTATAAGAATTTTGGAGAAAAAAAACATCAAAATTAGCAAGGGAATACATAAACCCGTCCACTAACTTACAGGTCCTTTAAAGGTTTAAAAAAAGAGGCCAATCCTCTCTAGAATGTATATAAATGAGAATCACAAGTGATTCCTCTTCTCCATTGTAAGGACTTAAGTACACTCCATTGATCTATCCATCGATGAGGTAGGTATGTAATTCTTATTTTAGTTAAGTGAGTTTAAGGTAGATAAATTCTTGTATGGAGGCCTTTTTAAAGTTGAACTTGGGTTATGCAAGAAACCAAGCTAAGGTGATGAGGTTATCCCTCTCAACCTCCCTGATCTGGTCTCGGGTCCGGCATGATATTTCCAGAAAAATGTTTCAATTGTAGATGGAAAACAATAATTTCTTTTTACGAAGGATGAGTTTGCTAAGGGTTTTGGAAGTAGCTTCCATTAATGGGAAGTGATGTAAGTGAAGTATCTAATGCAGGTGATGCTAGCTACCTTCCGCATTCCTACTAAGCAGTAAAAATAATCCCACCTTTGTTGGCCCAACGTTTATCTAAATAACAAGACTTACAGAAATTCATCAGCAATTCGACTTAAGGGTTAACCCCAAGGAATCATCCCCCATATATGATCCTATCAGAGTGGAGAAGAGGGGTTTTAGACTACGAAAACAAAAGGATAGAGAAACCGATCCTTAAGACCAAGATTCATGACTCACTAAGACAACACTCAGAACTTGCGCCCAACCTAGTCACCGAGGACAGGCGTTTTCCGCTTTCTGCTTACACCTCGCCCCATGGATCTGTTTCCCAAGGTGATGAATGTCCCTATCAGAATAAGGAAGAAGCATTTGAAGATGAATCTAACCAATATGCCTCATTCCTGCGACTTCTACATCAAATCATGATTGAAGGGGGTAACAAAATGTTGACTCCAAGATGAACAGTCAGATCCGAGACATCAAGACCCATTGAATGAAACACCAGCCACAATGGGACTAAACAGTAACCCACCATAATATTCAGAAATCTAGTAACACGTTGAGGGTTCTCACTGAGGTTACAATCTAGGGAATTTAGCTAACCCAGATGTAAACCATCTCTGAAATCCGGAAGCGAGGTTACTCGTTCTATGAGGTCTTAATCAAAGGGGTTTAGGTAGCAACTGAAGGGAAGAGGAGGGTTCTAGATACATGTGACAAGGTCGACCCCAACGACAGATTAACAACAATTTTATTTACAATAATCAATCCCACACCAACAAGTAATGTAGAAATTCCATGATGGATTAGACAGAGTAAATAATCCAATAAAAACTATTCCAGGATACCCTTTCAGAAGAGGGTCCTATCTTATGAATTTAAAGATTCCTTTGGGAGTGTATCAACTCTTATGGGGATGATCTTCATTGCTCACTGAAAATATTATTATTAGCGTGGATTTACATTGAGAAGGTTCAATAGAGTTAGTATACTACTTGCGCTTAGGGAACCATATTCTATTAACCCGATGATTCTCCTCTAAATTGAGGGATCTATTAAACAAAACAAAGGATCAAAACACCATTGGAACACTCATTGGATACCCAAAGGACACATAGTTGCCCACAATGCTTAGGACAATCTGAGCATATTCCTAGCTGGAAGGGTTGGCATCATTGCAGAAATAAGAAGAAATAAGAAGAGAAGAACCCATCTTCCCTTTAAAATGAAATCCCAACTCACGAACTCCCAAATGGGTTCTCTAGATTTAGTGGTTGCTTCTACCACACACAGTCAAATCTAGAAGAAGAAAAATTACCCTCATTACCTTGGATGGGAAAGAGGACCAAATGTGAAGGTTGGCTATTTTTTTAAACAACTAACCATCAAACTTCCTGACGAATCTAAAACATAATTACAATCACAGTTTAGGCGAATTTTGAGAATGTTATAACAGAATTAAGGTCTTAATTACACAATTATAATTACAAACTTAAATGAAAATACCATAAATGAAGGAGAAGATTCTGAAGTTGTTTTTTCGTGCTTGTGCTCCTTCCTGCCTCTTGCTTACTAACTGTCGATACTTCACCAATACCTCTCATCCAACGATAGGGGTACTCTTCTTCCCCCTTAGCCCCCCCTGAGCTACAAAGGGGCCACACACACACACAACCAGAATCCTCTAGCTCCCATCTCGTCTCGCAAGGTAGATCCACAAATCTCTCTCTCTCGAGTTGGGTATCCCAACTCTCACAAATAAAACCAGTCAGAATTTCTACATCATAACCTTAATCATAACCATTATGTCCTATCTCTCAACTCAACCATTTGTTTTATAGAATTTTCCATAGTGACACCTTTCCATTTGCAGATTTAATTCATTTCTTAAAATTTTAATTATGAATTACTCCCCCCATACACGTGTCACTCGTTCCCTTAGTTGCACCAATAAATCCACAATTTAATTTAATTAAATGTCAATTTCCCTCACCTATCCTAAAAGCGCTCCGAAAATCACTCCCAGTTGTCCATTTATTCCCTTTATTTACCATTTAAGACTGACGCCTTTCTAAAATGGAGTTGATTTAAAACATGAATGTTCTCTATTTAAATTAGACTCTCAATACCTTTCTATGCTTACACATTCTTGTATGCTTTATTCCTTTCTTAATTTAATTTCTAATTTGGTATTTACTTGCACAATGTGTATTAATCACTCTTTAGATTTGTTTTATTTTTCATTGATTTCTTAAATTGATTTACTTCCCCCTCATTATTTTTTATAAAATTAGTTTTTAGTCTTCTCACTAATATTAGACTTAGGCTTAGTTACATTTTTATTTGCATGAGCTTAGATCCTTAGGTATTATGCTTAATAAATTCATTCTTTAGTTAATAAATTAACCAATTAATTAATTCGATAGGTGCTCAAGATTTTACAAGGTTTAACATTCGCTCAAAGTTTTCTAGGCCACCTAGATTCATTGACTCATTTTTTTTTAAATTCCATGACGTACTCTTCAAGACGCACTCAGTGCTCCAAGGGTGCCACTTGCCTTTGATTCAAATTTTTAATTTCGCGATGTTTCCTTCAAGATGCACTCTGTGCTCTTAGTGTGCCACTCGCCTTTGAATAGTTTTGGTATTTGTCCAATCCCCGGAGTCAATAATCCATTCAAGTGACCTTGTGAGAGACTAAGGGCTTATAAGGAATAAGGACCCTGCCTTATTGCATGCCTCTTAGAATCTTCGTGAGTGACTATCTCATTTTTCCCTCATGACATCATGGATCTCTCGAACTAGGTAATTGTTAACCTACACTTCGAGCCATGGTGGGAGTGTTAATAGTTTGTGACAGGGATGGTGCCACACTTCTCCCTCAATAACTAGTCTATGTGCATGACCCCTTTACTCCTTATGTGAGTCAGATTAGAAAACAATTGTTAGCCTGCATCCATCAACAAAACATTGTGAATTATCCATAAACAATGTCATAGTATAATCAATCACATGTCACATATGCATAAATGAAATACTCAAACCAATATAGTCCACTCCCTAACTCAATCCGAACTCCAAGGAGGTCCATTGATGCCATCGACATCCTCAATCTGTCAAGTATCCTGCACACTCAGGGGAAACTCGTCAATAGCATCTGTCAATAAATAGATATCAAATAACATAATACCATAATCCATCAACATCATCATAAGAATCCATAAGCAAACAAATAACCATATACTAAAACTGGATCACTTGCACACAAGTGTCCTCAAAGAATAAGTCAATAACATGTTCTCGCAAGAGTGGTATGTTACATAAAGCCTCCAATATTTTATTAATATTTAAAATAAGGGAGAGAGGGAGAACTCCAAGTCAAGTCCCTTCGGCTCTCCATCACATTCTTAATACTCCAATATCTTGGAGACCCGGAGCCTTGAAGCTCCGAAGTGACCCCACTTATACACCTTTCCACATTATCTAATAATTTAAAATTGGTTGAGACCGTTCACATGTAACCATTTTAATGAATATTAATATAATATAATATATTATATTATACCTCTCAAAATTCTCACCCAGGTTTAAACTATATCTAAGTTTATATTTAATATTCAATAATATAATGAAGAAAATGATATTTGAGTCCACACCTTCGGCTCCTCCATGCAATTCTTCATTCTCATATAACCCAGAGTCCTGAAGTTCTGGAGGGGACATACTAGTATTAAAACGTAACATAAATAAAATGATTTTTTAAACTTATCTATCTATCTATCTATCTATCTATCTATATATATATATATATAAGCTGTAATAAATGTGTATTATATTAATTTGTGTTAATGGATAATTTTAATTACCATACAATGTAATTAATTATATTTCTTATCTTTTGCAACCTTGCATAGAGAAGATAAGGTTTGAGCCTTCAGTGACTTTGGTTCGTGAGTTCCATCACACCAAATACCCCGGAGCCCTAGAGCTCCGAACTCTCGGAGTTTCGAAGACTACGAGAAGGATAAACCATTTGGTCACTATTTAATTCCCTGATGTGTTTGACATTAAAATGATCATAATAATTATATTATTTTGGGTCTCGGGTATTTTACGCTCCAGGGGTTTTAACCTGCATTTTAAAAATAATAAAATAATATTACTACTACTACTAATAATAATCATATGTATATAAACATATATACATATATTTTCATAGTTTTACTCAGTTTTGCTACTTGGATGCTTTAAAGGAGAATTATTTTCTTTTACAAAAAAATAAGGAAAGGAAAAATATAGTGTTCCGAGCTTTATAAAGAGATTAAATAAAAGTTTATATTCCAAGGAAATTTTCTCAAATTAAAATATAATTATAATCTCTCCCTTCTCGTGGGTAAATGAGTAAAATTTTGTTTCTTTATTAATGTACTTTATTACTAAATTTATGGAAAATGGTCCTAATACAAATATTTACCTCCACAATAAATTCGGTGTTTCTACCAAGATTTACTTCCCACCAAAATTTAAGGGGATTCTTCCCAAATTTAGGAGATTTAACACAAATTAAATATAAATGTTTATTTATGCCCCAAAGAGAATTTTGAGAATTTTTTTATTTTAATTTCATTTAGACCAATTTCATGTTTATGAACTAATTATTTTTCCTCAATAATTATTTACTAGGACTTTTAATGTTTTTCCATAATTGAGATTATTTCCTAAAGTCCACATAGATCTGATACCTTCTAACTTTTTTGGCAGAGGATTTGAAGATATGTTAAAATGGAGCACTATTATGTAGAAACATCGTTCTCTCTTCTTTAAGAGGTGTTATAGATAATTTTAATTTCTTAGTCATCAATTTCCTATCATGCATTAAACTGTACAACATATTTAACCAAAACATCCACTCCCAAAAATCTTAATTTAGCACACAGATAGTCAAGAGATAAGAAATTAAATCCAAATGTCTTCAGCTAAGACATTCTCTTTATTTTATTTACATTTATCAAGTCATTTTTATCAGAAATCAAACTCACATAGTTCTGAAACATAGTATAAATTTTTCTCTGATCTAAACACTACAGATATTTAACCAACTATACTTATCTAGAAACCAGATAGTGATGCAACTACTGAAAGGGGTGCCCTTTTCCACCCAACCGTAGGCACAACAAATCCTGGATGGATTTACTACTAGTCACCCCCTAGCTAGATCATGATACTCTGAGAGAGACTCTTCCTTTTGTTCATCAACAACCAGGGACAGAGGCCATTCTCCTCCTCTCACAGGAACTTGGCAGATCGGTTTTTTCTCCACCAAGAAAGGGGGTATGCAATGAGTGCTTCCTCAATCACTCATCTTCTTGCAACCCCGTTTATCAGCTTGGATGGAAAACAATGCCCAACAAATTCCTGTACCCAGTTTTTTTTTTTTTTTTTTTTTCATTTCTCTTTAGAACCAGTGAGTTACACATGCTCTCCCTCTTTAGAAATGGTCACCAGACCCATTCCCATTGCATACTCTTCCTCTTCCTACAAATTTACCTTCTTTTCTTTCATTCCTTAGCAATATTTCATGGGTCCAAAGCTCCATTTCATGGTTAGGTCAGGAAGTTTTCATATGGGTACTTTTCCCATCTCCTCATTGACTCTTGAGGAGGACTTCCCAACTACCATCCTGACTGGTAATTTATTTTGATGGGTCGTAGGACTCTTCTGGGTCTGAATAATTTACCAGTAAAGTACTGGTCTGGTGGGGGTCATCTCAACTATTGTTGTTTCCTCTCACCATCTCTCTCATGCATCATGATCTACCTTAGCAAACTCCTTCAACATTTATGCAACACTTTCCATTTTATTTAGTAACATAAATACATGCATTACCTTTTATAAAAAAAAGGTTCATCAATTTCAACATCCACACATATTTAGTCTGCCCATAGTATCTTAGCAAGTTATAGTTATATTTACAAGCTAATATAACTATAACTTAATATTATAGTTATATTTTAGCAAGTTATAGTTATTAGATTATATTAACATAATCTAATATTACTGCCCAAGACCACCCTCATATGAGGGTGGGGGGTAATATTAGATTATATTTTCTCTAATATTACCCACCACCCCCACCCTCATATGAGGGTGGGGGTCGGGTTCGGGGGTAATATTAGAGAAAACATATTACCCCCACCCTCATTTGAGAGTGGGGGTGGGGGAAAATGTTATAAAAAACATATTATGTTTTCTCTAATATTACCCCCCACCCCCAACCTCATATGAGGGTAGTGGTGGGGAATAATATTAGAGAAAACATAATATTTTTTCTCTAATACTATCCCCCACCCCCCACCCTCATATGTGGGTGAGGGTGGGGGTGGAGGTGTGGGGTAATGTTAGAGAAAACATATTATGTTTTCTCTAACACTACCCCCCACCCCCCCACACATATGAGGGTAGTGGTGGGGGCTAATATTAGAGAAAACATAATATGTTTTCTCTAATATTATTTCCCACCCCCACCTTGACATGCGGGTGAGGGTGGGGGTGTGGGGTGATATTAGTGAAAACATATTATGTTTTCCATAATATTACCCCACACCCCAACCCCCACCCTCATATGCAGGTGAAGGTGGGGGTGTGGGTTGATATTAGTGAAAGGGTGTGGGGTAATATTAGGGAAAACATATTATGTTTTCACTAATATCACCCCAAACCCCCATCCTCATTTGATGGTGGGGGTGTGGGGAAATATTAGGGAAACAATAATATGTTTTCTCTAATGTTACCCCCCACTTATGTTTTCTCTAATATTACCCCCCACTCCCACCTTCATATGAGGGTGGTGGTGGGGGGTAATATTAGGGAAAAAATATATGTTTTCCCCAATATTAACCCCAACCCCCACCCTCATATGAGGGTGTGGGTGTGGGATAATATTAGGTAAAACATAATATGTTTTCCCTAATAATATTAGAGAAAACATATTATTTTTTCCCTATTATTACCCCTCGTATGTTTTCTCTAGTATTACCCCCAACCCCCACCATCATATGAGGGTGGTGGAGTCGGGTAATATTAGAGAAAACATAATACATTTCTCTAATATTACCTCCCAACCCCACCCTCATATGAGGGTGGTGGTGGGGGGTAATATTAGAGAAAACATAATACGTTTTCTCTAATATTACCCTTCACCCCCACCCTTGTATGAGGGTGGTGGCAGAGGGTAATATTAGAGAAAACATAATACGTTTTTTCTAATATTACCTCCATATGAGGGTGTGGATGGGAGGTAATATTAGAGAAAACATATTATGTTTTCTCTAATATTTCTCCCCACCCTCATATGAGGGTGGGAGTGAAGGGTAATATTAGAGAAAACGTATTATGTTTTATCTAATATTACCCTCAACCCCCACCCTCATATACACCATAATATAAGAGAAAATGTATTATGTTTTCCCTAATATTACACCCCACCCTCACAATACATTTTCTCTAATATTACCCCCGACCCCCACCCTCATATGACGGTGGAGGTGGGGGGTAATATTAGAGAAAACATATTATGTTTTCTATAATATTACCCCTAATGTGTTTTCTCTAATATTACCCTCCACCTACATTTTATATAATATTAACCCCTACCCTCATATTTTTCTAATATTACCCCTCACCACCACCCTCACATTTTGTCTAATATCACCCCCCATCCTTCCCTCATATGAGGGTGAGGATGGGGGGTAATATTAGAGAGAACATATGAAGGTGGGGGCGGGGGGTAATATTAGAGAAAGCATATTACATTTTCTCTAATATTACCCTCATATAAGGGTGGGGGTAGGGGATAATATTAGAGAAAACATATTAACCCTCATATAAGGGTGGGGGTGGGGGATATATTAGAGAAAACATAATATGTCTTCTCTAATATTACCCCCCGGCCCCAACCATTATATGAGGGTGGTATGAGGGTAATATAATATGTTTTCTCTAATATTACCCCCCACCCCCACCATCATATGAGCCTCATATGAGGGTGGGGGTGGGGGGTTATATAATATGTTTTCTTTAATATTACCCCCCACCACCACCCTCATATGAGGGTGGGTGTGGGAGTGGTGGGTAATATTAGAGAAAACATATTATATTACCCCCTACCCTGAATCTCATATATGTTTTCTCTAATATTATCCCCCACCCCCACCCTCATATGAGGGTATATGAGGGTGGGGGTGGGGGTTGGGACTAATATTAGAGAAAACATAATATGAGGGTGGGGGTGGAAGGTAATTTAATATGTTTTCTCTAATATTATCCCCCACCCTCACCCTCATTTATGAGGGTGGGGGTGGGAGGTAATATAATATGTTTTCTCTAATATTACCCGCCACCCCCATCCCCATCCCCACCCTCATATATAGTTTTTCTAATATTACCCCCCGCCCCCTCCCCACCCCCACTCTCATATATAGTTTTTCTAATATTACCCCCCACCCCCACCCCCACCCTCATAGGTTGGTGTAGGTTAGGGGTAATATTAGAGAAAGTATATTATGTTTTCCCTAATATTACCCCCCACCTAATATGTTTTCTCTAATATTACCCTCACCCCCACGCTCATATGAGGGTAGAGGTTGGAGGTAATATTAGAGAAAACATATTATGTTTTACCTATTATTACCCCGCACCCCCACCCTCATATACACCCTCATATGAGTGTGGGGGTGGGGGGTAATATTGGAGAGAGGGTGGGGGTAGCGGTTAATATTAGAGAAAACATATATAAGGGTGTGGGTGGGGTGTAATATTAGAGAAAACATACATATATGAGGGTGGGTGTGGAGGGTAATATTAGAGAAAACATATTATGTTTTCTCTAATATTACCCCCCACCCCCATATGAGGGTGGCATTGGGGAGTAATATTAGAGAAAACATAATCTAGTATTACCGCTCACCTAGGGTTGGGGTGGGGGGTAATATTAGAGAAAAAATAATATAATATTACATGTTTTCTCTAATATTACCCCCCCACCCCAACCTCGGTGGAGGGTAATATTAGATTATGTTTTCTCTAATATTAATCCCCATAGCCACACTCGAGGGTTGGGGTGGGCGGTAATATTAGAGAAAACATAATCTAATATTACTCCCCAACCCCACCCTCATATGAGGGTGGGGGGTAATATTAGAGAATGAGGGTGGGGGTGGGGGGGTAATATTTGAGAATCTAATATTACCCCCCATCCCCAACCTCATATCATTCTCTAATATTACCCTACACCTCCACCATCATATCATATGAGGGTGAGGGTGGAGGTGAGGGTGGGGGTGAGGGATAATATTAGAGAATGATATGAGTGTGGCGATGGGGGGTAATATTAGATTCTCAAATATTACCCCCCATCCCCACCCCCATATCATTCTCTAATATTACCCCCCACCCCCACCGACATATGAGGGTGAGGGTGGGGGTGGGGGATGATATTAGAGAATGATATGGGGGTGGGGATGGGGGGTAATATTTGAGAATCTAATATTACCCCCGACCTAAATATCATTCTTTAATATTACCCCCCACCCTCATATGATATGAGGGTGGGGGTGTGGGGTAATATTAGAGAATGATATGAGGGTGGGGATCGGGGGTAATATTATATTCTCAAATATTACCCCCCACTCCTACTAATATGAGGGTGGGGGTAGGGGTAATATTAGATAATTATATGAGGGTGGGGATAGGGGGTAATATTATATTCTAAAATATTACCCCCTACCCCCACCCTCATATGATATGAGGGTGGAGATTAATATTAGAGGATGATATGGGGGTGGGGGTGTAAGGTAATATAATTTGTTTTCTCTAATATTACCTCCCACCTCCACCCCCACCCCCATATGAGGGTGGGGGTGGTAGGTAATATTAGATAAAATATAATATGAGGGTGGAGGTGGAGAGTAATATTAGAGAAAACATATTATGTTTTCCCTAATATTACCCTGCACCTAATATGGTTTCTCTAATATTACCCCCACCCCCACCCTCATATGAGGGTGGAGGTTGGGGGTAATATTAGAGAAAAAATATTATGTTTTACCTATTATTACCCCCCACCTCCACCCTCATATACACCCTCATATGAGGATGAGGGTGGGGGGTAATATTGGAGAGAGGGTGGGGGTGGCAGGTAATATTAGAGAAAACATATATAAGGATGGGGTGGGGTGTAATAATAGAGAAAAAAATACATATATGAGGGTGGGTGTGGAGGGTAATATTAGAGAAACATATTATGTTTCTCTAATACTACCCCCCACCCCCATATGAGGGTGGAAGTGGGGAGTAATATTAGAGAAAACATAATCTAATATTACCACCCACCGAGGGTTGGTGTGTGGGGTAATATTAGAGAAAACATAATCTAATATTACATGTTTTCTCTAATATTACCCCCCACCCGCAACCTCAGTGGGGGGTAATATTATATTATGTTTTCTCTAATATTACTCCCCACCGCCACCTTGGAGGGTTGCAGTGGGGGGTAATATTAGAGAAAACATAATCTAATATTACTCCCCACCACCACCCCACCCTCATATCATGAGGGTGGGGGGTAATATTATAGAATGAGGATGGGGTTGGGGAATAATATTTGAGAATCTAATATTACTCCCCATCCCCACCATCATATCATTCTCTAATATTACCCCTCACCCCCACCCTCATTATTATAGAATGAAGGTGGAGGTGAGGGTGGGGGGTAATATTTGAGAATCTAATATTAGCCCCCATCCCCACCTGCATATCATTCTCTAATATTATCCTCCACCCCCACCCTCATATCATATGAGGGTGGGGGTGAGGGGTAATATTAGAGAATTATATGAGGGTGGGGGTAGGGGGTAATATTATAAAAACATCCCTGGATGGGGTGACACGTAGGCCAACATTGCCACTAGGCTTAGTACTAAACCATGGCTTAAATGTTGTAAGCCGCTCCCCATATCTTCAGTATTAACGATGGGAGCAGGCCATTACAATAGACCTACTGATGAGAGAATTCTCCCTTGCGCGAAAGAGTCGGCACTGCAAACATTAAATATGGTCGAGTTAAAGAGGAGTCAGGTGCAGCTGTCCCACAAAAATATAAAAGCAAGGAGGTCTGGACACAACTAGTTCATTCTTTCTCTGAAACTCCTTGCCGATTGTAAGCTCTGGTGTGTTTGTATCTGTATCCCATCAAATATGGGGGTGTCTTCTATTCACTCCTCCTCCACAATGCCAAGGGAGTGAGGAAAGCCTCGCCGCAGTTCAGCTTGGCACACCCATGTTGCTCAATGACAGAGAAGGCAACACATGGATCGAGCACTCTTGCTGGCAAATTCCATCCTTCGGCAAAAAGAGAGAGTCACCCGTCTTGCACTCCATGCCACTGAAATTGAGTTTGCAATGGAGAATAGAGCTCAAACCCCACTGAATCTGGACAATTGGCAGCCCACAGACACTAAGCGATTAGAAATTCCTGCAAATGAGCTTGAAACACAATTTGGAAGCAACTTGAGGGAAAAGCTCGAAGAAGATCTGCCAACCGAAGAAGATAACATCGTGAATGCCCTGAAGCCTCAAGCAATAGACACGAAAAAGGGGAAGGCTCTATGAGGACTTCCCAACTTGCTATGTCGAGGAGGTGCCATATGAGGACGAGGTCTTGAAAAGGACCTGTGCAGTAATGGTGCACCACACAGACATTTCCGCCATGGAAAAGAACGAGGCTAGAGCCGAAGCAGAGAAAGGAACTTCATGTGAGGTAGCAACAAATGAAATGAATGCTCCACTCTTTCGTACAACACACATGGATCTAGTGTTTGAACTCCGAGGCCAAATGGCAGACTAGGAGCACATAGTCCTCCTCATGGGACAACACTTGGACCTACTCTTGTATGCTTACTCCAACGCTCCGGAAAAATGAAAATGCCCAACGTGCGCATAGCTGTTTATCATTTAGGACAAATCTGCATGTTAGAAGGACAAGGGCGACAGGTCACCAGGTATTTGAGCTTGTCTTTTTTAGTCTGGTTTTCAATCTTGTTGTTCATAGTTAAGACGATCTATTTCCATCTATCCTGGTTTCCTTCGAGTAGGATAGATGGAGAAATAATTTTTTTTCTTATCTTCCTAGACATGCTACACGTGCCCCAAACTATGCTGGTTTTTGGTAAAATGGTAGCACATTTGGTGGCAATAGTAAAGATATATCTCTCTGTACTTTTTTCAACTTAATATAGCAAGTAACACCCCTTTTTTACTTAAAAAAAATAAAATATTAAAAACATAATTTATTATTAAACCCCACCCTACATTCATATCATATGAGGGTGGAGTGGGGGTTAATATTAGATTATGTTTTTTCTGATATTACCCCACACCCCCACCACCATTCTCTAATATTACCCCCCATCCCCCATATGATATGAGGGTGGGGATGGGGGGTAATATTTGAGAATCTAATATGACCTCCGACCCCCACCCTCATATCTTATGTGGATGGGTGAGGGTGGGGGTAAAATTAGAGAAAACATAATCTAATATAACCCCCACCCCCACCATCCACCCTCATATGAGTTGTTCATGGACTATCCAAAAACACACTTATATATATATATATATATATATAAGTGTGTTTTTGGATAGTCCATGAACAACTCATATGAGGGTGGAGATGGGGGGTAATATTATATACTCTCTCTCTCTCTCTCTCTCTCTCTCTCTCTCTCTCTATATATATATATATATATATATAAGTCAACCACCTAGATTCACTTTGCCTTTCCATTCCCCTATTTTAAGGGTATACTATTTATATTATCATCCACGATATTTTGTGTGTGACATGGTAAGATGTAACATGATTGAAATGATTATTAATTCATTTATAAAAGTGTCAATTTGGCTTAATGTTTCTATAACTAGATAACGTTAAGTGGCAGAGAAATTATGAATAATTTTCCATCAATTTAGTCACATAGAAAAAAAAACACTTTAATGAAAATGTTTTCTAAAATTGTCTATGACCAAAAATTTATAAATTGTAATATAGACATTTTACTTGATAGGTTTATAAATGTTTTAATTAATAGGTTTCTAAATGATCCATATAATACAAAGTTTCTAGCTTTCTTTGAAATGTGCTTACACTATCCCAATTGGGATAATTTACCATGTGTTACCTTACTTTCAAATCCACATACGAAACTAAATCACTGATCAAAATAAAATAAAAAAAATTATCACATAAATATTTCATTAAAAATATCCTATACTAGTTTATTTTAATATAGATTTTTATATTCATAATGGTCCTTTATATATATATATATATATATATATATATATATATATATATATATTAAAATGAGACACATCTACTTACACTATAAATGCACCTTATTAATTTCAATGCAACTAGTAACTAATTAAAACGATACACAAGTTTAACCACAAATTCATATATAAGTTTAACTTGCACTTATTAAAATAGTTTTCATCACAATAAAAATATTTGCATTGATACATTCCAAGGACTATTTTATCATAATGCACACAAAAATAGAAAGAAAGCACGTTCACATTTAAACCATTTAGAAATTACACAAAAGCAACTCAATATTCAAAATGGGAGATGCTTTATTTATTCACAATGAAACTACAATTTATGTGCCCATTGTAATCTCTTGAGAAATTACTTAGAGTCTTGAATTCACCATTTCACGCACAAGGACTAAAATCCTATGCAGTCCTTGCAATAAAAATGTTTTCTTTGGCCAAAAGCATGAACAATACCAATCATCTCCAATCTACATAGAAACCAATGAACTTGTTATCCAATTGCTCGAATTGGATCAATTCATCCTCTCGGTTACCATATGCTTTATATCAATACAATGCATTATGGCTAATGTGGATTACATGGCAATTGTTAATTGGTTTTTACCTCAATCACTAATGTGGTCAAAGGGCATATGACCTTGACCTTGTGGGCTCTCAAAACTCTCATGGATATCAAGAAATTATAATTGTGAATCAAAATTCTTGTGAATTTCAAGAAATTATAATTGTCAATCTTCTTTCAATTAGACAATGATCATGATTATTTGGAAAGAATCTTACAAGGCCTTCAAATATGGGATGAAGATTGTAGATCTCTTATCTAATTGAATGACTATTGGATGAGGATTAGATCTCTTATTTAATCGAATGACTATTGGGCGTTTCATATATATCATGCAAAGCTCTTCCTACCAGCCTTATAATCCTCCAAACTCTTGGACTTAATGCTCTTATTTAGTTCAATTCATCCAAAAATTTGAGGTCCAATGTGCAAGATCTCCATGAAAACCCTTTGAATCAGTTTGATCCATGACCTTGAAATACTATACATTGAATTTCATCAAAATATTGCATCAAAATGTTGGAGTCACTTGTGTTACCTCTTTAACATGACCTTTTAAATCTATCTAGCTTACAAATTGAGGCTTCCATTAATTTTAGTTCATTGTCCCTTTGACATCCATTGTACACTTGGTTTCTTGGCTTCGCAAAAGGATTAAAATCCACTCAACTCATCTTAGACCAAAAATATAATTAAGTTCTAGTTTACCCCATCTACTATGCAATTGGATCTACAAATAGATTAAAATCCACTCCACTAAAGAGGTATAATAGTTTTCCAAGTGTTTAACATCCAACTTACACATTCATCCATAAAAAACGACCTCCCGAATATTGTTGACTTTCATACTCAATCCAATTGAAAAAAATCCTGAACTCTAAATACAAACCCTCTCAAGAATCGAACACAAAACCTTTCTTTCATCCGAAATTTTAAGTAATCTGTAATAAGAAACATACTAAACATATACACTTAACAAATAAAAGAACTCAATACTACTTAAAGAAGGTACAATTAGTGATGAAATCAGAGGGAAAACTAAAAATCAGAGGAAAAACTTGAAACTAAAGGAAAACTAAAAATCGAAGGGAAAACTTGAAACTGTGACTCTTTGTGTAGGACTAGTCTAAACTAGGAATGCTCATGTAGCACCCAATTTCTTCGACCTATGTAAAAACTTCATTAACATGTAACCTCTCTATTTTTTTTAATAACTTTGTCTATCCCTTGAAAACATTTATAACATGTTAAGATTACTTTTTAACTATTTTGGAAGGTTTCCTAATAACTTCACCTCTAACTGTTTAATTTTATAACTTGTTCAATGGATACCCACTACTTTGGAAAATTGAAACCCTTAATAAGTTAACTAATAAATAAAAAGTATTGTTCGAAAACAGAGGTATTCCAACAGAGGACGAACACCTTTAGTAACTACTCACACAAACAGAACAAATATCAACATACCGATGTTTTGAAGTGGTGAAACCCCTATGAGGAAACATCCATGGCCCCAACCAACACAACCACTTGGAGCAGTTTATTAATGCAAAAGAAAAATATTACAGAGAGATTTTACAAGAGAGTTTCTCACAATCGATCATCGAAAAATAACCCTCCATGCTATTTAAATAGAGATCATGGACCAATCAGGTGTTAAGCCACAAATCAATGGTCGTTTAGACCGAGGAGAATATGAATCGTCGGATCACTCTATGTCGAGAACATATCATGACTGTCAAATTTCCTAAATACAAATGCATACTAATGCATAGTAAAGAAACACACTTTTACCCAATGACACATTAGACCAAGTAGATCTTAACTAACTCCTAAGTGTCTAAATATCCTAACATCCCCCCTTAAGAACAACTTCGAATATGATTGAAAGATTTACAATAGTGACACAATAGGAGAAGGAAGGAGACATTAGAGCCTATCCCCCCCTAAATCACAACTTCCTGAACTCCTAACATATATTGAAGTTTGGAAAACTTTTCTTCTATAAGAGATGTTATGAAAATGTCTACAACTTGATCTTTTGTAGGGAAAAAGAGTATTTCAATAACTTGATCATGAATGAGCTTTATGATGAAGTGCATGTGTAGATCGATGTGCTTGCTGCACCGGTGTTGAAGTGGGTCTTTGGCGAGCTTGATGGCACTCTGATTGTCACACCAAAGGCTGGTCGGATGTTGTTGTTGGAATCCAAACTTTGAAAGGATCTTTCAAAGCCACAAGGCTTCCTGACTTGCATTTAACACTACTCGGTACTCTGCTTCTACTGAAGAAAGTGAAATAGCCTATTTTTTTCTTACAATCCCTAGTAACAGGTCTTGAACCAAGGCTGAAAACATAACCTTCAGTAGACTTTCGATCATCAGGGTCATCGGCCCAATCTGAATTAGTGAAACCAACCAATAAAGGAGTCCCCCTTGAACTGTAATGTATCTCGAACTAAAATGTAACACATACATAGTGAAGTATCCTTTTTGTTGCTTTCCAATGGCTTTCATGGGGTGTTTTCATATACCAGGCAACAAGACCAACAAAAAAGGAAAGACCGGGACAGGTATGAGTCAAGTATAAGAGGCTACCAACTAACTGACGGTACATGGTGGCATCAACTTCAAGAGAAGTGCAGGTGGTAGTAAGATTGACTTCATATTGGAAGGGATAAGGGGTTGGTTTACAATCGTCCATGTGAAAGCGACAAAGACGGTCACAAGCATACTAAGACTCGGAAATAAAAATTCCTTCATTGGTTTGCAAAACTTGGAGGCCAAGGAAATAGAGCAAAAAACCTAAGTCTTTCATTTCGAATTTCTTCTTAAGGCTGGTTTTCACATGGTTTAAAATTTTTGAGTCACTACCAGTAAGGACAAGGTCATAAACATAAAGGAAAATGATTATGAGATGGATTCCTACTTTCTTGGTATAGACATTAGGATTAGAATGACATCTACAGAATCTAGTGTCAATAATAAAGTTGTACATTTTGGCATACCAAGCTTGGGGAGCTTTCTTAAGACCATAAAGAGATTTATTAAGGGGATAAACAAGTCTAGATTCATTATGGACATAGCCAGGAGGTTGTTCCATGTAGGTTTCTTCTTGCAAATATCCATGCAAGAAGGCAGATTTAACATCCATCTGATGGACCTCCCATTTATTTGAGGCAACAAGGGCAAGAACAAGGAGAATGAAATTCATTTTGGCTACAGGGGCAAACGTTTCATTATAGTCATTTCCTTCAAATTGGTAAAATCCTTTGAAAACTAACCGAGCCTTGCGTATTTCAACACTTACATCTAATGCATACTTAGTTCTATAGACCCATTTACATCTGACAAGTTTTCTTCCTTTTGGAAGAGGTAAAAGATCCCAAGTATTGCTTTCCATTAAAGAACGACACTCTTCATTCATTGTTGTATCCCAATCTGGATGACCTGAAGCTTCTGCAAATGTCTCTAGATCACGAGTCTCTGAAACTCGAGACAAAATATAAGAGGTTCGCTGGAACTGTGAACGTGTTCGACGTTGATCTAAAGGATCACCGACAAGACCAGCAATTGCTTCTTATGTTGAACAGACCCATCTAGGAAGCAGTGAAAATGGTGTTGGTTCAAGTTCAAAGGACTCATCTGGAGGAAGGTGAGCATGCAGAGGTGGATTTTCATCCTCATTTTCATCATCTGAAGAAGAAACCAGAATAGGAACAGAAGAAGGCACAAACACTGAAGATAGCTCACAGGCCAAGATATTTTCATCAAATTTAACATCTCTTCTAACAATAATTTCATTACAATGGGGTTGAAGAAGTCTATAACCTTTGACATCTTCAGAATAACCAAAAAATATACACTTCTCACTTTTAGGTTGTAATGCTTTCCTTTTCTCATCAGGAATGTGAGCCCATGCTATATTGCCAAATACACAGAAGTGACTTACATCTGGTTTAATTTTAGTCCAAGCTTCTTCCGATGTTATATTTTTAAGAGCCTTTCTGGGAGTGTGATTTACTGTGTAATTTTCAAATTTAATTGCTTCCACCCAATACTATAGAATTAATCCCTTAGATTGGATCATACAATTAGCCATTTCTTTTAATGTGCGGTTCTTTCTCTCAGCAACACCATTTTGTTGTGGTGTATATGAAACAATGTGTTGCATTTGGATTCCTTGTGTAGTGCAATAACTTGTAAAATTATTGTTCACATATTCGCCTCCATTATTTGTTCTTAAATTTTGAATTTGATGTCCAAATTGCTTTTCTACAAGGGCCTTGTAGGCCAAAAAATTCATTCTTAAGTTTTAAGAAGTAAACCCAAGTATGTTTGGAAAAATCATCAATGAAAGTTAAGAAATACTTGCACCAAAAAAAAGGAGAAGAAAGTGGACCACACAAATAACTGTGAACAAGCTACAAAGGGTCCATATCTGCATGAAACAGGAGGAAGACCAGTCACGATATGTTGATTACATAGTTGTTGCAATGAGTGATAGTTTAGAAGACCAAACCACTCATGCCAAAGTTTTCTCAAGTCTTTGCTATGAGCAGGAAAAACTGATGAAAAAGATGATGACTCAAAGTTGTCAAATTTGTACAACCTGGTAATATTATCAACAATTCTAGTTGCAAGAACATGCTTAGCATCTTTTAGATCCTTGATTACAACTTGGTGAGGTGAAAACTCTATGGTTTTACCTTCACATGAATGAGTGATTTGATACACTAATAGAAGGTTACAAGAAAGACTTGGAACACATAATACATCATTGAAATGACCATTTTCTACTTGAACTATTCCAGATCCTTCAACACTAAGAGATCTATCATCACCAACAAATATTTTCTTGGTGTTACATTCATTTAGAGTAGAAAATGTGTCTTTATCCTTAGCCATATGATAAGATGCTCCAAAATCAATAAGCCACTCATCAGAAGAAGAAGTAGAAGTTGTATTGAAGGAGAAACTAGAAGCAAAAAGTGCATGTCCATTAGAATAAGAAGAAGTAGAAGAATCAATATTGATGTTGTGATTCTTTGTCGCTACTTCTAAAGCTACCATCTCCTTGAAACTTTTGGTCTCATCATGATCATATTTATCACAAAAGTTGCAATGTCTGTCAATCTTCTTATTTTTATATTTTTCTCCTTTGTCACCATTAGGAGCTGAAGCTGTGTGAGTGGGTTTGGGACCCTTATGTTGCTTGTTGTTGTAGCGAGGATGTTGCTTCTTTGGATTCTTGGGTTTATCTTTCTGCTAGGCAACTAAGGCTTTGTTGGAGGTACCTGCAATGTTGATCACTCCAAGTTGTACATGCTTATCTTCCTCTCTAATCAAAGTAGCACCAAAGGACTCAAGAGTGGGTTTTTTATAAGTTATCTCTAGAGCCTCTCTCATGGCATAAAAGGTAGATACAAACAAAAAATATGCACTACATAGATTAGAGACAATAAGATAGATGCAACGCTCGTCATCCATCTTTATCTCACATTCGTCACATAAAATTTTGAGTGTTTTAAAGTTAGATAGATAGTCTCCAATGGAAGAAAATCACTTGGATTTAAAGTTAGTACTTGATTTTCTAATTGTTGTGCTCGGATAATATTGAGTTTACCAAAAACAGATTCAATCTTTTCCCAAGCTTCATCGGGGTCATCAATTTCTTTAAGGTAGAACCTTAAATCAGGAGAGATGGACATTCTGATTAGTCTACGTTCTTCTTCACTCCTATTAGTTCATTTGACTTTCTTATCAACATCAATGATTTTTTTTTTCCTTTTCCAAGGTAATCTGGTATAAGCCTTTACTTCTTAATAAATCCTCCATATGATATTTCCATTGGAAGTAGTTGGTGCTAGTAAGAAAAAGATTACTGGAAGAAGCCATATGATAATATGGATTTAAAGACTCAAAATGATGATCTGGATGGAAATATCTCAAAAAATTAAGCGGTTTTAAAAAAATGACACTAAAAACAAACTTCAGATGTGAAAGTTATGCCTTTAAAAAAAAAAAAAACATAAACGGTAACCAAAGGACCACATGGTGGTGTAAGTTGTTTTATGAAGTGACCCACTTTTATAAAGAGAATTGAGGATCACTTTTACAATCAAGATACTTTATAAAATAAAATCTACATGCAAAATAAATAACTCTAAAATAAAATATTAATGCTGCTTATAATGATTCACTTTTATACTTGAAGTGAAATTCACTTTACAATTTGAGCATGAACTTTTTCAATAAAAGGTAATAAAAAGAGAGATAACTCTAAAATAAAATATTAATGCTACTTATAGTGATTCACTTTTATACTTGAAGTGAAATTCACTTTACAATTTGAGCATGAACATTAAAAAAAAAAAGTAACAAAAAAAGAGATTGAATTCAAGACCTCTTACTTAATAAGACAATTTTTAATCAAATGGTCTAGCAAAACATATTGTAATGTTTAGCAAGAGGGTTGTTGTTTTTTTTGTTGAAGTGCGTGCTAAAAAAAATCTCTTTTGGCACAAGAATTTTTTTTTGCTTCTCGATGACAACAAGGGTTAGATTTCGATTAGCTTACCCGAAAGATGCACCTTTTCCTATATGTTTATGATTTTCCTAGATTGCACAAGGTGCGGGGAAAAGAGCATATGCAGATCTAAAAGACTAGCAACCCATAAACAAATAATATAAAACCAAAATAATACTCTGCAAAATTTAAAAAAAATGCATATTTAGGCTTTATACCTCTGGATCTCACTGAAATGGTTGTATCTTGGGCAAACTGAAACCTTTTCGAGTGAAACAAAAAATGTTCCTAACTGAAACAAGCGCTCCAGACACAATGGAACAATCCTCTCAGCCCATAAATGTACGTAAATGGCAGAAAATGGAGATGAAACACTCGACTTCACGATCTCGCTCTACAATAGGAGCAGGTCTTCAAACAAGCTATGATACCATGTTCGACAACACAGGTATTCCAACAGAGGATGAACACTTTCAGTAACCACTCACACAAACAGATCAAAGATCAACACACCGATGTTTTAACGTGGTAAAACCCCTACGGGGAAACATCCACGGCCCCAACCAACACGACCACTTGGAGTAGTTTATTAATGCAAAATAAAAATATTACAAAGAGATTTTACAAGAGAGTTTCTCACAATCGATCATCGACAAATGACCCTCCATGCTCTTTAAATAAAGATCAAGGACCAACCAGGTGTTAAGCCATGAATCAATGACTGTTAAGATTGAGAAGAATATGAACTGTTGGATCACTCTATGTCGGAAACATATCGTTACCATCAGATTTCCTAACTACAAATGCATACTAAAGAAACACACTTTTACCTAATGACACATTAGACCAATTAAGTCTTAACTAACTCCTAAGTATCTAAATATCCTAACAATTACAACTTATTTTATTCACTTAAAAAATTTACTTAAACAAACAATTATAAACATATTTACATTATGTTAACATTTAATTTAATTATTTATAATTTCATTTTGTTTCTTAATTAGCTTTCTTTATTATTAATTAACATACATTTCCATTTACATTAACATACATTTGTAATTTTTATTTTATTATATTTTATTTTATTAGTTAACATATAAAGCGTTTCGATTTTCCAAAGTAATGGGTATCCATTGAGTAAAGGAGTTACACGTTGCATATCCGTCCCGACAAATGCTGTAACTCTTGTGATACTTATCATGAAATCATGACTTTTAATTTTAATTTGTTTTTAACGAAGATGTGATATTTATTAAAAATAATTTGTTGACTTTTCTTGAGAAGGTGCGAAAATTATTATAAAGTAATTTGGCTTGAGATGCCGAAGATGTGATATAAGTATTTAATTTTCTTTCAAAAAAATAATTTGTTGTTGATTTTTTTGAAAGTTTAAAATAATTTAATTATTAATCGATAATAAAAACAATCATTATTGATTATTATTTAAAATTAATTTATTATTATTATTTAAAATATAATTTTAATAAATGAAATTTAATTTAATTTAAAATAATTATATATATTTTTATTTCTTTAATTAAAAATTGATGACAATATTATTTTCTTTAAATTACAATAATACATGTAATACATCCATTGAATATATTATAAAAATTATTTTTTTAAATCATTATGAACAATTTGATCCATAAAATAAAGTTTCACCTTTGATGGCTATTCATTTATGAGAGGTTCAGTAACACCTAAAAATAAATATTAATAAAATATAGAAAAATATTCAATAGTGTAAGTTAAATATTTAAGTAATTAGGGATATGTTTCCATCATAAAAGTTGATGTGTTATTCTAGCTTAATGTTCTTGGCCTTTCTTTTTTCTTTTTCATATTATGATTTTTGTTCAATAAATAGGAATATTTTCCATCATAAAAGTTGATCTAACTTAATTTGCTTGACCCTTTATTTTTTTCCCTTTCAACTCATATTAGGATTTTGTCGAATAATTAAGAATATTTTTCATTATAAAAATTGATGTGTTATTGTAGCTTAATGGCCCTTTCCTTTTTCCTTTTCAACTTTTAAGCAAAAAAATATTAATAAAATATAAAGAAAATATTCAATAGCGTAAGTTTAGTATTCAAGTAATTAAGGATATTTTTCCATCATAGAAGTTGATGTGTTATTCTAGCTTAATGTTCTTGGCCCCTTTCTTTTTCTTTTTTATCTTTTCAGATTAGGACCTTTGTTGAATAATTATGAATATTTTTGTATCATAGAAGTTGATCTAACTTAATGATCTCGACCCCTTCTTTTTTTCCCTTTCAACTCATATTAGGATTTTGTCAAATAATTATGAACAATTTTCCATCATAAAAGTTGATGTGTTATTCTAACTTAATGTTCTTGGCCCTTTCCTTTTTCCTTTTAAACTTTTAAGATTATAATTTTTGTTGAGTAGTTAGGAATATTTTTCTATCGTGGAAGTTGATGTGTTAGTGTAACTTAATGTTCTTGGCTCCTACCTTTTTCCTTTTCAACTTTTAAGACTAGGTTTTTCGTTGAGTAATCGGGGATATTTTTCCATCATAGAAGTTGATGTTTTATTCTAGCTTAATGTTCTTGGCCCCTTCTTTTTTTCTTTTCAACTTTTTAAATTAGGATTTTTGTCGAATAATCAAGAATATTTTTCTATCATAGAATTTGATTTGCTATTCTAGCTTAATATTCTTGGCCCCTTTTTCCTTTTCAACTTTTAAGATTAGAATTTTTGTTTAGTAATTAGAAATATTTAACTTTTCGATCATATAAGTTGATGTGTTATTCTAGTTTAATGTTCTTGGCCCCTTCCTTTTTCCTTTTCAACTTCTAAGATTAGGATTTTTGTATAATTAGGAATATTTTTCCATCATAAAAGTTGATGTGTTATTGTAACTTAATGCTCTTGGCCCATTCCTTTATCCTTTTCAACTTCTAAGATTAGATTTTGTTTTTGAGTAATTAGGGATATTTTTCCATCATACAAGTTGGTGTGTTATTCTAGCTTAATGTTCTTGACCCCTTCCTTTTTCCTTTTCAACCTCTAAGATTAGGACTTTGGTCAAGTAATTAAAAAAAATTTCCTTCATAGAAGTTGATGTGTTATTCTAGCTTAATGTTCTTGGCCCCTTCTTGTTTCCTTTTCACATTTTAAAATTAGGATTTTTGTTGATAATTAGGAATATTTTTCCATCATAGAAGTTGAATCATGTGTTGTTCTAAATTCTAAGATTATGCTTTTTGTCTTTCTATTGTAATAAAAAAATTATATAAAACAAGGTTTCAAGCTTTTATGATGGGGCTTTTTGTGAACAAGCATATATTTTCTCATAGATAGCTATCGTCATTTTGTCTATTATGTATTGTACAATGCTTTGTCATTCTTTTGTTAATAAGAATTGGATTCCACTTTAATATTGTGTGTTTCATTTCACTAAAAGGAGAACACCTTCTAGCAGAGTTTTTTTGGAGGTTTTTAGTGTAACAAAATTTGGAAAAAAAAAAAAAAAAAACTTCGCTACAAGCTCCTATATTCATTGTAGAGGTTTTAGTGGATTTTCTATATAACTAAAAAAAATTGGGTGGGCAGAGGTTGTAGTGGAGGTTTTTTATTTGGTGCATTTCTTGTCAAAACGCGTCGGTGTAGTATTGAAAAACCTGCATTGAAATTTAATATAACACGATGCACCAATACAATAATATAATAAAAAACACCCCAGAACTAAATATAAGGAAAACGAAACACCCCGATATGTTTATACTATTACGCACCGGTTCCTCCTTTTTTGTCATATGCAGAGCACCAATGCTCTTATAATTACTACAGATCGGTTCTGTGTTCTTCTCTTATGATGCACCGATGTGCTTTAGGATTTGTACAACCCAATGCATTCAAGTTATAGATAACATCGGTGCACTTTAGGATTAGTACGTCACGGGGTAGTTAAGTTATTGTTATCCTTGACACGATCATGTTATTTGGAGACTCGGTGCATTTAATATAGAATGCGCCCTGGGGATTCTGTAATTAGTACATATAGATATATCAACAACACTTTTTTAGTATGCACCGGTGTGTATAATATAGTAAAGGAACCGATGCATAAATAATATTTAGATGCTTCATGTGTATAATAAACATAATGCACTAGTACAAAAAAAATTAACGCATCGATTAATATTTCAAACATGAGCACCGTACAATTTTGAAATGATAAATATTATTGTACGTTATATTATTTATAGAACAATGCATTTTCTCAATAGTAATTATTGGTGCATTATTATAATTAATATGCACTGGTGTGTATGACTCTTCAAAACTCATCAATGTTGATATTATGGCATACATTGTCTAGTGAGTTCAAAAGAATACAATGCACTGATATGTATATATTTTAATTAATTGTTTTTTACAAATTTTCAATGATTCGAAAATACCTAGATGTAAAAAAAACTCTTAAATACACATAAACATCCGACTAGATTCAATAAATAAAGATCGCTTGATTGTTTGCAAAAGCATATGTGAATATTCTTACTTTTCCATAAACTTCATTAATACCGATCAATAACTTGAAGAATAACAAGATAATGCAATAGAAAATAAAATAACTCAAATTACATATATGGATGACATATGTCACTTCATCTTCAAATTCCCTTTAGATAGCATTATTGTTCTCCATCATCTCAAAATACCAAATTACATTACAATATGGGATTGCAAAAAGCCAATTTAATGGATTCCTGATCTAGGTGGATATCAGTGGCCACCCACATATTTCAACTAGCTCACATACAAATTTCATCTTGACAATTTCGGTTTTTATCTTTGTATTTTTTTTGTATCTTTTTAGGTCCTAAAAGTTTGGGGCTATTTGAGGCCCTAAATGACATTTTTTGGGCCTACCATAGTCACAGTATAGACGAAGTCACAATGTGACGATGTAATGTGTAGTCCTCGGATAGACCTTTCCAACGGACTATCGTGCACCTAAAACATAGATCATATGCAAAAGTTATGACCCAGGGAAATTGATGTAGCAACTTACCCCAACGGGTCCCACACGACTTTTGGCGCTTCATATCCTAGGGTTAGGTTTTTGGATGTCTAGGTTTTGACATTTATGTTTGATGTAAAAAGGCCTTTGGAGCCTCATTGTAATCATCTTCTTGAGAATCAACGCAGTTGTCGCATCTCTTCTAAGAGATAAGCCACCACCATTCTAACAAGCTTGTTTCAGTCTGCATTTTACAGTTTCAACATATTTGTTTACTGAATAGAAGCCAAGTTTTATTGTATATCTGTTATTGTTCATTGTATATCTATGTAAACAATATAGATTTGTATTAATTTCATTCTTCTTATAAAATCCAGATCAGTGGTATGAGAGTTGTCTGCTCCTTCTCGTTCTTAGTGCACATCCTCAATGTGGTCATGCTACAAAGAGTTGGGTCTCGAGCTTGTTTCTGTTGAGGACAGTATATCTCACATGCCCAAGTGACCTTCCATAGAGGGGAAAAATAAAGATGATGGGACATGAGATCCTTTCAAGTTATTTCTCGAGGAAGCTCTTGCGCAACAGAGGAACGAGATGATGGACAATTTTGTGCAAATACTTCGACGACTACCAATAGGTGACGCATCTTCCTTGAGTGGAGGTGCCACCCCATTCAAGGTACATATCAAATTTGATATTCCTATATTTTAAGGTCAGATAGACACAGATGTTGTAGACAAATGGTTGAATCTGCTAGAAGGGTATTTTTTGTACATAATTTTTCAAAAGAGAAAATATTACATTTAGGCTCCTCAAAGCCATCCCCCATATTAAAGATTGGTAGGACACTTTCTGTGAGCAAAAGGAAACAGAGGAACCCTCACTATTTACAGTTGCACTCACATGGGAGTCCTTCAGGGATGCTACTAAGGAACAATACTACCCTGTTGTAAGTTATGATGACTTGTATACAAGATGGACCTCACTGCGGTAGGAAAGGGACCAAACAATGCCAGAGTTCACAAATATCTTCCATACCTTGCACACCCAGTTGGGTATCAAAGATTCTAAGTGACATTTGGTTCTAAAATACCACCATGGTATGCATAGATACATCCAACCATAAATGGATTTTTTAGACATCTCGTCCTTGGGCATGACCTATTGATATGCTGTGAAAATTGAGCAGAAGCTTAAACAAAAGACGTGGCATTTTGGGTCTTGGAATCCCTCACAGCAAAGGTAGGGCAAGGGTAGCCCCAACTGTAACATACCTAGCCACCCACAGGCCGGGTATGCTACCTGCAAGACTACCTTTGGATTTCATTCTCATGCTGACCTTTTTTATTTATTAAGGATGCATAAGATAATAGATTTAATGACATGCACAACAATATCTAACAAGCATGCAAGATCTAAAGATTATGTTAAACGATAATTAAATATACAAAACGGAAATACATTCATATACATGTAAATGACAATTAAACTACACAGCATAATACATTCATACACAAATAGTAATATCATGACAAAGAACACTTGTCTTTATGAAAGATGAAACTGACTGGATATAGACCAAGGACGTTCCACCCAATCGTAGACACCACTGCTCTAAATCCAAACAATAGTGTCACCCCTGACCCATGGCTATGAATCCACAAGGACGGTTCCAGAGTGTAATTGGATTCCCAAACTAGTCATCTCTCAAGCTCTCATATGTTTCCTGATAGCCACAACAATCCAAGTACCTAGCTCTCTTCTACCCAACCTGTGCAACCCGAGAGAATGGACCTCCACCCTTATCTGCCATGCAGTCCATCAAACAGTCCTTCTCCTTCTTGCCAGGGCTTCCAACACAGTTGGTCTAGAATCTCAATGCTGGAACTCTCAGGACTTGCAGTTGTGAGAAAAATAGGGCACAAGCCAATGCATTTTAGACATGCAGGCCCCAGGTCACGATTGGATCACACCAGCGACCACTACAACCAACTATCTCATGGCTAAGTTCTTCAAAAACTCCGTTTCCTTTGCCAAGCCAAGACGTAGGTGATGATGGATTAGTGGACAAGTCAGGGGGGGTGCATGGGAGTGCGTGAGAGAATAATGAGTGAGGGAAAGGGAAAACAACGAACAAGTCATCAGTCCAACCCCCCCATCAGACTAGAGGCAGGTTTAAGTAACCTTGTGGGGAAAACAAGAACCTCTTGGCCTTCCCTAAGAAGTTCACGTAACCGATCCCCTCCTTTAGACAAAAAGGGTAATAAGAAAACAATAGGAATAAAAACTTAGTCCCTCAAGCTCCCTCTCTTGTGGAATCATAGCCCCTTATAAATTTAGTCCTTGTCCGTCTAGCAACCAACAATGTATTTATTATTATTAATGATCAAAACATTACATTTCTTGGGCATACTGGCCCTTTAATAATTGTTTGGGCACTCTGGCCTCTCAACATTGTAACAATACATTATTTAAATTGGGGTTCAAAAACCTGGGGTGTTACATCCCTTCCCCCTTATTTTGGCGCTGTCCTTAGTGCATATACAAAACAACGATCAAAATATCAAATTTATTCAAAAAAACCGCGGGTACTCTGCCCACATGGCATCTTCATCCTCCCATGTAGAATTTTCAAGATCGTAGCAGATCCACCGAACTTTTACCAGTTCTATAACTCGATTCTGGAGCATTTTGACTTTTTTGTCCAACACCCACACTGGCTAAACCTGAAAGTCTCCCTCTCTCTCTACTTGAATCATATGACAATCAATAACATGGTTAGGATCATGTACATATTTCTTTAGGAAACATACATGAAATACATTATGCACATTCATGGAAGCAGGCAATGCAAGCATGTATGCAACTGGTCCTATTCTGTCCAGTATTTCAAATGGACCACATAATTTGGCTGCAAGCTTTGTACAACTACCCAATTTAAAAGAGATTTTCTCGGGCTTCACTTTCAAAAGTACATGCTCCCCTACTTTAAATTCTCTAACTGTCCTGGTCTTGTCTACATAAAATTTCTGTTTATCCTGAGCTGCCTTTAAATTCTGCTTAATCTTGACCACCTAGTCTTCCATGTCGTTGAGCAACTTCGGCCCAAGTACCACTCTATCTGTTGGGTTGTCACAACTCACTGAAGTATTGCATTTAATACCATACAAGGCTTCAAATGGGATCATTTTCAATGAACCTTGAAACCCATTGTTATATGCAAACTCAACTAAGTGTAAGTAATCTTCCCACTTAGATGGCTTATCCATTACATACATTCTCAGCATGTCTTCAATTATTCAATTGACCCTCTCTATCTGCCCATCTGTCTGGGGATAATATGTTGTGCTAAAGTTTAGATTTGTGCCAAATCCTTTAAACAATCCACTCCATAAATTGGAGGTAAACTTCGTATCTCTGTCCGAGACAATTTTCCTAGGTATCCAATGCAACCTAGAAATTTCCTTCATGAAAATTTATGTAATATTAGCTGCTGTATGCGTTGTCTTCATAAGCACAAAATGAGCAGCCTTAATTAATTTTTCAATGACCACCATGATTGAATCGTGTTGCTTATTTGTTCTGGGTAATCCTGTGATGAAATCCATGGTGGTCACTTCCCATTTCTTCTCTGGAATTGGCAATGGAGGCAACAAACCCGCTAGGTGCCTATGCTCAGCCTTCACCTTCTGACATTCCATACATTGAGCAATGTAATCAACAACATCCTTCTTCATTCCCAGCCAAAAGAATTGGATTCTTACTACTATAATTGTTTTGTGTTAACCGAGATGTCCAACATAAGGACCATCGTGCATTTCCTTCAGTACCAAATTCCTCAGTTCTCTAGAACTAGGAACATAGATTCTATTTTTATGCATGAAGAATCCATCTTCCTTTATCTCATACTACTTTATTTTCTGTTGTACATATCCTTACTGTAATTTTTCCTTTACCTGTAGGTAATGCCGATCTGTAACAAGACCATATAAAATTATGCTCTTCAATTCTGACTGATGCATACTGAAAACAATAACATGCATGAGATTCACTCTCCTACTAAGTGCATCGACAACTTTATTCTCCTTTCCCTTGATATGCTTGATATCAAAGTCATATTCACTTAAAATTTTCATCCATCTTGTTTGCCTAACATTCAAGGTCGGCTATTCGAAAATATACTTCAGACCAATGTGGTCTGTCCTTAATTTGAATTTCTTCCCCATGAGATAATGCCTCCACATCCTTAAGGCATGAACAATGGCAACAAGTACCAAGTCATGCGTGGCATAGTTCCTCTCATGTTCCTTAAGCTTTCTGGACTCATATCCAATGACAGTGTGAGGACTCCCCCAAGTCCTTCCTTACAAGCATCTGTACATACCACAAAAATTTCATTTGGGTTGACAATTTTTAACACATGCACACTAGTAAGTAATTCCTTCAACAAATTAAAATTATTTTCACACTTGAGTGTCCATTGAAATTTAGTTCCCTTCTTTTGTAAAGATGTGATGGGGTGAAAAATCTTAGAGAACCCTACTATGAACCTTTTTTAGTATCCGGCTAATCCCATAAAATATCTGATGTCTGACACATTTCTGGGTGTTGGCCATCCTCTAATGGCTTCAATCTTCTCTGGATCTATTGCTATGCCCTACTCTAAAATAATGTGTCCCAAGTAATGGATCTTCTTTTGATAAAAATAACACTTACTCAACTTGGTGTATAGCTTATGTTCTCTCAGTACTTGCAATACTAATCTCAAGTGATTTTCATGCTCCTCTTCAGACTTAGAATAGATAAGTATGTCATCCAAGAATACTATGAAAAAATTGTCCAAATAATTTATGAACATGTCATTCATTAAGCACATGAAGACAACTAGTGCATTGGTCAGTTCAAAAGGAACCACTACAAATTCATAATGCCCATACCTAGTCCTAAAGGCTGTCTTATGAATGTCTTCTTCCTTGATTCTTACCTGATGGTATCCTTCCCTTAGGTCAATCTTTGAATAAATCTTTGCTCCTCTTAGCTGATCAAAGAGTTCATCAATTTGGGGTAGCGGATACTTGTTCTTTATAGTGTACTTGTTCAGTTGTCGGAAGTCAATACATAGCCTCAAGGTTCCATCCTTCTTTTTAACAAAAAGTACTGGTGCTCCCCAAGGTGAAACACTTGGATGTATGTACCCTTTCCTCAACAATTCCTCCAACTTCATTTGTAATTCTTTTAGCTTTGGTGTGCTCATTCTGTAAGGTGTTTTTGACATTGGGGTAGCTCCTGGCACTAAATCAATTGAGAAATATATTTCCCTTCTTGGTGGCAATCCAGGTATTTCTTGGAATACATATTCAAATTCCTATAGCGCTGAGAAATCTTCAAGGCTTGGCCCCTTTGTATCAATTGTCTCCTGCACATCGGCTGCATACATTTGATATCCTTTTCTAAAACACCTTTTCAGCTGTAAGGCCAAAATCTCCCTTATAGAGATGGGTCTTGGAACTCCTTTCACAATGCTCTATTTTCCATTTCCATCAAGACATATAAATGTCTTGATCTAACAATCTAGGACAACATGATGCTTTTCCAACCAATGCATCCAAATCAGAATATAATAATACCCCAATGGTATGATGTTTAGATCAGTACTAGTATTCACGCCATTAAGACTTATGGAACAACTTCTGACCATATCATGGATTCTTCTTTTGGTTTCAGTGGCTAATTGAAACAAACTTGTTTTTCCTAGTTTACTTTTCTCCAAATGTATTCTATCCACTATCTTAAGGTCAATGTGACAATGGATTTCTCCTGAATCAATCAAAATAGAAACAGGCTGATTTATGATCTTACCTTCCACCTCGATCATATTGGACTGGTACTCTACTTGTCGATCATTTAAAGTTGCATAGATTCTCCCCATATCTCCGACTATTGTAGCCTCTAGGATGTTTTGCACAATCTTCACTCTGTCCTTTCTGTGTGGGAAATCCTTGTACAGGTGATATTCCTTGCATCCCCAACATTGGATTGGTGGTCTTCCCTTTTTTCCCAAGGAGTCTTCCTTCTTGAAATCCTCCTTAGCATACTGATCTTGATGATTTCTATTAGGCTCATTCCTATTGAAGGGAGGTTTGAATCCTTTCCTCCTCTGATCAGACTTCACATTCTTCTTGTCCTTCCAAGATTTCTGCAACGATTCTCTTTCCTAGACTTGCTCATACAAGTATTTATCCTTCCTGATGGCCTCAATCAAGGTCTTGGGTTCATCATACTTCATCTTTTCCTTATAGAAGGTTGGAAATCCACTTAGAAATGTTTGTATTTTTACTTTCTCATCACCGATGAACCTGACATACTTTAACAATCCCAAGAACTTCTTCTCGTATTCTGCCACAGTCATGCCTCCCAACCTGATTTCAAAGAACTCCTGCATTTTATTGTCATAGAAATGCTCTGAGAGGTACTCCTTCTGGAAGTACTTCTTGAACTGTTTCCAAGTGAACCTACTTTCATTAACATGTTCCACTTGCTTTAGTTGGTCCCACCACATTGCATCTTTCCCTTGTAAATGGTAGGTGGAAATCCTGGCTTCCAGGTTTGATGAATAGTTATGCAACTGAAAATATCTCTGGAACCCAAGCAACCATGCTTCGACATCATCTTCTCTTTCTCTTTCACCATCGAAGGAAGGTGGCTTGGGCTTCCTTGATTCTCCTTGCAAACTATATATCTCTTGTTTCCTTCTCTGGTGTCTGACAGGAGACAGGATCATCCGATGCATAAACTTCCTTCTTGAGTAAGGAGGTGAGTGGTGTCCATGAGATCTTCTAGCACTTCTGGAATAACTAGCTCTTCCATGAACATCTCCTCTTTCCTGACACCTACCTTCTTCCTCTTGTATTTAGTTCGATTCCTTCTTCGTTTTCCTCTGCAACTGATTTAAACTCTACAAAACTCGAGCATTTATCTAACTTTTCTCTCTCAGTAGTCTCTCGTTGTCTACTTTGTAGCTCTGCACTTCCATCTTCAATATTCTTACCGTTTCTATCAATGTTTCCTGTTATCCTTTTTCCTTGCGTCCATTGGATTCTGTCTCTACATTACCGATTCTAGTATTTTGGACTTCGGCCTCCTTTTCATGACTAGAGGCTCCCCCTCCTTCTCCCATTTCCTCAATATGCATCCTGAGTTGATGCGCTTAAGCCTCTTAATTCTGCAAAATGTGCAAGTGACCATTTTGTTATAATTATGCGTATGATAGACAAAATTTCCAAATCATGCTACAAATATCTTTCTTGTTTATGGAGATCATATCCCCATTCTCCGAAAATAACAGTGTTCTATTATCCCTAGATGACATAGAGTTCACCCTGCACATGCGCTTCCTTCAAACCACCTCCCAGGTGACCACGACTAGAAACCATGGCTAAGTCCTCCCTTATCAGTTTTCTGTCTCAGAGACAACCAATTCGACCCTTAGCCTTCCTTCCTTAGCTCTCAACCTCCATATGACTAAGGCCATGAACCTGTTCTTAGCTAAAAAATTGATTTCCCAAAGCTTCAGGACTTTAGATATTTTATCCAAAACCAGATCAACGGTCCTCGTCCTCTTTCACGATCAATGATCGAGATATTCTTCGGGACTCTGTGCTTCGGAATTATCGAATTTTCTTTCTTTCCTTCTCCCAGTACACCTTTACCCGGTGTTCTTGATCTGCTGATAGGTGTCCTCCCACAGATCGGAGGCTGTGAATTGTTTCGGCTTTTCGGGCTTCAAAATTTTCAAACTTCCCTCATACACTTTCTCTTAGAATTCTTTTACCCGCAGTCAATGATCCCTTCGACGTGTGTCCTCTGGAATCAACGATCGATATATACTCTGGCCTTTGGGAGTTTTTGACCCAACCAACCTATCACTTCCTTCCCTTCTAGAGTGCCCGATCTTCCGGACTGCATGATCTATCACCACGTGGCTAAATGTTGGAAGTGGACACGTGGCCCAATTAGGCAGGTGACACATGCCACTTTCTAATCGACTTTTAAATGTTCCAAATTATAAAAACTTACTTACATGTGGCACATATTCCATGTGTCCATGTCATCCTCGGTGACATCATCATGCCTTATCACTTCAACTCTTCGGGCTTCGGGGCTTCAAGAGTTTTCAAACTAGCACACTTCCAATTCTCTCGAACTCAAAATTCCCGAACTGGCTAATATGTCGCCACATGTCCTCCTGGATCGAATGACCATGTTTCACTTCAGGTCTTCACCTAGATTCTACGTATCTGCTCCACATGTACTCCTCAATCTAACGACTATGATTTATTCGGGGCTTCGAAATTCGGATATCTCAAACTTCAACCTTTTTACTTGAAAATATTTTTATCCGAAGTTTGTGATCTTTTGACACGTGTCCCTTGTGGATCGACGACAACGATTCCTTTGGGACTCTAGACTTCAAAAATATCAAATTTAAAAATTATTTGGCCCTGCTGGATTTTATCCAAAGTCATGGATCTGGTGACGCATGGCTCTCAACAAATCAATGGATGAGATCTTCTCGAATGATTGGACGGTCAAGGTTTGCTCCAGCTCTTCAGGTTTCGGGAGTCTCAAAACTCAACTGAAAATATCCTGAATGGATTCCTGCAAAGTTACTAATTTGCTGACATGTAACCTCTTGGTGATCAACAATTACGATCTAATTCAGACGATCCGACAGTCGACGTTTACTTTAGTTCTCCGGCTCTCTAGGATTTGAGAGTCTCAAATCTCAACTTCTCCTCGCTCTCTCTTTCCCGAAGTGCTTTCACCTAGAGCACATGATCGGTTGATGCGTTCCCTCCTATGGATCGACGGTCCCCAGCTACTTCAGCTATTCATAGTTTCGATGTTCAAGCCCTACCTATCACATCATTGCATTCCTTTCAATTTGCGGGGGCATGTATCGGTGGTTTGGAGTAAGCCACTTTTCTCCCTGCAATTCTCCTGATGCTGACATGCAAACCCCTAGGGAAATTGTGGTTTGTATTGTGGGACTGCCTTGGGAAATTATATCTTGTGCAACTTGGTTCCCCGCAATGCTTGTTGGCTGTTGATATCTCTCTCCAATGGGATCTGACTGTCCCAACCTTAACCTTTCTTCCTTTTCATCGGACGACCCTTTTTTACCTGTCCTCTGATCCAACGATCCCAGATCTCCCTGATCCTACTATGGTGATCATTCTTGAATTAAAAAGGAATGGTCACAATCCTTCGAACCCTCACAGACGTTCTATGACATTTTGTCTCCTGTGTAGCATCTCCAATGCCATTCCTCCTAATATTTTCAACTTCATGGTTAGAGTTCGATCTCTACCACAAGATTCTAACCAACAAACCTGACCCATACCATCCCGATGATTTAACCAGAAGCTCTGATACCAATCTCCAACATACCCAGCCACCCATAGGCTGGGCACGCTACCTGTAGGCCTGCCCTTGGGCTTCTTTCTCATTCTCACCTTCTTTATTTATTAAGGATGCATAAGATAATATATGTAATGACATGCAAAACAATATCCAACAAGCATGAAAGATCTAAAGATTATGTTAAATGATAATTAAATATACACAGCGGAAATACATTCATATACATGTAAACGACAATTAAACTACACAACGAAATCCATTCATACAGAGATAGTAATATCACAATAGAGAGAACTTATCTTTATGAAATACGACACCGACTGGCTGCAGACCAAGGAAATTCCCCCCAACCATAGACATCGTTGCTCTAAATCCCAATAGCAGTGTCACCCATGAGCCAGGGCTATGAATCCACAAGGATGGTTCCAGAGTGTAATTGGGTTCCCAAACCAGTCAGCTCTCAAGCTCTCACAAGTTTCCTGACACACACAACAATCCAAGTACCCAACTCTCTTCTACCTAGCTTGTGCCACTCGAGAGAATGGACCTCCACCCTTCTCTACCATGTAGTCCCTCAGGTAGTCCTTCTCCTTCTTGTTAGGGCTTCCAACACAGTTGGTCCAGAATATCAATGATGGAACTCTCAGGACTCACAGTTGTGAGAAAAACAGGGCACAGGCCAATGCATTTCAGACATGCAGGCCCCACTAGGTCACGACTAGATCAGACCAACAACCACTACAACCAACTATCCTGTGGCTAAGTTCTTCAACAACTCTATTTCCTTTGCCAAGCCAAGACGCATGTGATGATGGATCAATGGACAAGTCAGGGGGGGTGCATGAGAGTGTGTGCATGGGAGTGCGTGAGGGAATAATGAATGAGGGAATGGGAAAACAATGAACAAGTCATTAGTTCAACCCCCTCATCAGACCAGAGGTGGGTTTAAGTAACCTCGTGGGGAAAACAAGAACCTCCTGGCCTTCCCCAAGAAGTTCACGTAATCGATCCCCTCCCTTAGACAAAAAGGGTAATAAGAAAAAAATAGAAATAAACACTTAGTCCCTCAAGCTCCCTCTCTTGTGGAATCATATCCCCTTATAACTCTAGTCCTTGTATGTTTAGCAACCAACAATGTATTTATTATTATTAATGTTCAAAACATTACATTTCTTGCCCATACTGGCCCTTCAATAATTGTTTGGCCACTCTGGCCTCTCAACATTGTAACAATACATTATTTAAAATGGGGTTTGAAAAACCTGGGGTGTTACAAACCATATACCAAAGGGAAAATCAAATATGGACAACGTTAGGACAACTAGTCTAAGCCAAAAACAAAGAAGGAAATCAAAAGATGAAGAAAGACACCAGGAAGTGGTGTGAATTCCATAAGAGCCCCTGGCACAACAATGTTGATTGTTTCTCAAAGAAGTCATTGGTGGTTGAGGTGAAAGCCTCTAAATCAAATGAAGGTCTTGAATTTGAATCAGAAATAGAAAAAATGGAGACAAATTATTGAAACGAAACCCAATACCATCATTTCTACAACCAAGATCCATCCCACTGAACCTTTTGAGCTAGAGGAAGGAGAGCACCTCTTTCATTCACAGATGTGGGTGAAGGTACTCCACTACATTTCCTTGATGATAGAGGTATCTAGAAGAACCTCATCTTAGCAGAGGTCTTCAAGTGGCTGGCCCTGCCAATAATTTTGCACTTGCATCCATGCACAATTGGATGGATCTGCCAAGGAAGTGATCTTCGAGTCAACCAAAATTTTCACCTGTCCTACAACATCAAGCCCTTCAAAGATGAGGTATTGTGTGATGTCGTTCCCCCTGAAGTTTTTGATGTTCTTTTGGGCCAACCTTATTTATGGAAACATCATGTTGTATATGAGTCTAGGCCTCATAGTGTTATTATTACTCTAGACAGGAAATTATACAGTATACCCGAGGTAGTCCCACCTGTTAGCACTAGAATTCACCTTCATATTGCATAGAAGGTAAGCCCAGTACCCATCATTTTATGTGAGTGTAATTGAGTTTTAAGAGGTCAAATGGAGAAGAATCAATGATAATAATGTTCTAACTCAAAAATCTGGACTAGCATGTACAAGAAATTGAGGTCTGGAATCAACTTCAGTCAGTAAGTTGGAGTAAGGGTGAATAGAGGAAAGACTTTGGTGAGGAGAGTGTAGAGGTATGTTGTGGACATTATTTCTTCCAATAGCCTAAGGAGGAAAAATTGAACACAAGATCCTCTTGAATTCAAATCTCAAATAAAATGAAAGAAATTATAACAACACTATAATCAAACATTCGTCATAATATAGTTACAACAATTCATGTGAATCAGTCATTCATGAACTCTCTCAATATCATAGGAAAATAAGATGGGGTAAGAAAAATGACTTAGATTAATCAAGAAGTCTCAAATCAAGTACATAACCAGAGAACCAGTGTTCTTCATCAAAATATTACAATAGCAGGGAGCCTAGCTGAACCATTCGACCATTACAAAATACTAAAACTGCCTATATATACTCATAAATGATGCAACCACCAGGATCATGATCAGACCTCTGCATTTAAATATTTTAGTTGGTGCCTACTCTGTCAGATTGTACATGCCTTAGTTATGTGTTTTGCAGAAAAATTCATCCAGAAGGAAACTTCGGATTGTAAGTCTACACTCACGACCATCGTCAGTCTGTTTTCCATTTATGGGGTGAGACGAGGTTTCAACCACCTCCCCCACATCCATTAACTACCTTCATCGGGATTGGGATGATGCTTGACACCCATGAAGTTTCCATGTGGTTCCCATGACTTCTTCGAGTCAATCTTGGCACCTGAAGGCCATGCAGATCTTCTTCTGTGACCAATATGGGTGCTTTTGGCCTTTGGCACAACTCCTCTCCATCGCTCCATCTTGCATGCAACCTTGGGCCATGACCCGGGGCTCATATCCAAAGGTTCTTCGAGATTTCATCTCTTAGGAGTCTCCACTTCGATTTATTTGTTAGGCTATGGCTTACCTTTACCAATCACTAAGTCTAAATTGTCACCTATATTTGTATTATTCATTTAGGATATTAGTAATATATCCTCAAGTGAAGACTAACGAGTTAGTTAAGATTGCCTAGCCTAGTCATAATGCATGATTTTAGGATCTAGAGAAAATCTCTCTATGAGGTGGCATCACCCATTATACTATAAATATTTAACATTGGAGTGAATAAGAATGTGTTGGCTATTATGCCTTTTCCGCCATGTTGTTGTTCTTGTCTTTAATTTATTCTGCTTAATTTCTTCAATTGGTATCAGAGCTTGGACAGGCCTAGCTCTCTCACGAGAGGGCCTGGATCATGAGAGAGAGAATGATTCGTGTGGATCTGCGTGGATTTGATTAGCAGATTCGTGACCTGGAGAGGAACACCAGCGTGGAGAGATTGCTCGCTCAGATCACTGCATGAAGAGGCTGCATGAATGTCGAAACAACTTGATCCAACAAAAAAAAATGCTGCCAGATCAAAAATGCTACGTAAGGTGCTATGAGGTAGTTGCGTAAGGTGCTGGAGCTCGTCCCTTCATCAGGTTTGATAGTTGGGAGATAGCGTTTAGACTGTGTGCTCATGCAAAATTCTGGTAGCGATGTGAATTGGTATCAATCATTGTATTAGGGTTATCGATTGTGTACACAGAGGCATTTTATTGGATCTGTCATCTAGATCTTTTATTCGAGCTTACAGTTTCATTAGGGTTTCTTTTTTACACAGAGTTAGGCTCATTCTAACCATTACACACACAAATGTTTTTAAAAAAATTCCAGTGAGCAAGATTTAACTCAGATTCGTTCACAATTTAACTCCGTGGTTGAATTTGGTAAGGGGTTGTCTGTATTTTCCATTGTTACAAGGTGCCGAGTATAATATATTTCGTCGGTAAGGGGCAAGTCTCATTGTTTTGGGACAATCGATATCCTACGGTTCTGGATGTACATTGTACACAGAGGAAGAGTGATCTCAACGATTCGAACACATGCATGCATAAAAAAGACAAATCTTATCAGGAAGAGCGATCCCAACGATCCAACGTTTTTACTGTGCAGTGATTCCAGTGATCAACACTGAGATCTCGTCTATTTTGTAACCCCTACACTGGTATTGAAATCTTAACTAGAGTAGTGTACCATTCCATTGGATCAGCGAAACGATTGAAAGGAGAAACGTATTCCAGCGAGGTCGCAACAACTCAGATCTGATTTTGCACTAGGGTTTGGTTGATTATTCTTTGTTGATGCTTCTGTAGAATAAAAAGATTGCCAGAATCCCCACTTGTTGATATCTTCAACATTTTTCCACACAGAAATATGCCATCGATCCAGCATCCCAGGCGATCTAATATCCCATGCGATTCTTTTGTGGGATTCAACCTAAATTTCGTTCAAGAACAAAATGCCATATATTGCATATAGGTGGTCACAAATCTATATACAGAGTAAGAATTGAAGCTTGAGAAAAGTAAGAGTATTGTGAGCATTGGATCGTTGTGCTGATATTGACAAAGGTTGAGTCCAGACTGTGTTGAAGCCTTGAAAGGTTGAATTACCTGCATCATTAGTGAATAGTAACATCTGTTGGACTGAACGATTTGACATATCGATAAAATTTATGGTCTCTGGCATCCAGAACGGAGATACCTCTATGACATTTGGTTGTTGCATCAAATCTATCTTTGAAGTTCGTGTGAATGCATTTAGAGCCTGGTTATGAAAATCCAAGAATTCGTAGACAAGAAGATGGTGTGATTGAACAACTTTGAACACATGCATGCAGACTGCAATTGCTCAGTTTAACCCAGACGCTGGCGTAGGGTCATGCTCAGTTTACCAATTTGAGTTTTGACATTTTTTTGTGTGTTTTGGTGAATATTAAATTACTGCTCCAATATTTATCTTTCATTAAAATATGCTACAACTATAGCTGAATGTGCAAGCAACAATTGTAAAAGGATTTTTACTATAGACTATCCCTCTACAGATCAATGTAGCACGATCTCTGCATAGGAATTGTAGCCTGACTGCGTGCCTGCACTCACACTTTGGATAAAATATTGTATTTGTTTCATTGGGAGCCATAAAAAATAAAAATAAAAAAATATTGTCTTTTTGGTATGACATTTGT
>JASDQU010243109.1:223268-237795 GCA_032191745.1 Picea mariana
GAATCTTTCAAAGATGAATTCCAAAAAGAAGCACAGAATAATAGCAGCGACAACAACAAATGTGAAGAAATAAAAGAATACAGTCAACATCATCTTTCCAAGAAATTTGTTAGACCTTGGGAAGAATTACACTTCAATCGGAATCATCATGGCTTAGGATATGAAAATCAAGACAATTTTCATATTCCAAATTACTCCAAACCAATTGTGTTTGTGAGTGCTAGATTTCTTCAAGAAAAATCAATATTAAATGTTGCAAATTAGAGTGATAAGTGCCAACATTGTAATCGAGTTGGTCACATGGAGGATCAATGTTTTGATCTCCATCCTTGTCAGAATTGTGGCAAGACAAATCATGCATCAGAAAAATGTTCCAAGAAGAACAAACCTGCCAGACTGAAGATTCACTATGAGTGGATTGATTCTTGGCAATGGTCATTAACTACCAAGCAATTATATAAGTCTTACCGAAGAGTACAATCTCGAGTAAAGACGTGTTTTGAAGAAAATAAAGAAATATGTATATAACTTCAAAGTGGTCCCCTTATGGCGTAGCTTTCGAGCATGGCCCTCACGGGATGAGATAACATGTGGTTAATTCCATATGCCCACTTTGAGTTGTACACAAATAAAAATAAAAATAAAAATGGAGTAAAAGTGAAACCCTCATGCACCTTAAGGGGGGGAGTTCAAAAATCTAGGAAAGATGGCTAGTGAAACCACTTGTGGTCTCTCCTTTTAGTTGACAAAGGGGGGAAATTAATGATAAAATTTATGATGGAATTGCAGATGGTTGTCATACTGAAAGTTTCGACAACAAATATACCACATGGGTATCGAATTTGTTAGATGGGCAACTTCCATCTGTATATGGAAGACTTTGGCAGAATGATGGTTCTATATTGAATCATACACAGGGATGTTGTTTTTTGAGAGCAATAATGTGAACATTTGGTTCACCTAGATGGTCATTGGACCTAGCAGATGAAAGATGGATTCTTATGTATTGCAGATTGGCATTGATTGAGTTGTTAGGCATTTTCAGGGATGTGGCAGACTTGTAGCTGATTCACTTCTCTTTGTTCGCTCTCATCATATTGGAGTTCACATCAATGAACAAATTTGTTGGCATTCTGGCTCACATGATTACACAGTGAGGTTTTCCAGATTTCTTAGCATCCATATTTGGCGGTTTTTCAGGTAGTTCTTCATTGCAACTCAGCTCAGGAGTTTCAGTATGAAGACATGGAATTGATACCAGTTTATGCTTTATTGCTGGTATTATTGATTGGACTTGTGATTGAGGGGGGGATTGTTAGCCTATGGCTTACCTTTACTAATCACTAAGTCTAAATTGTCACCTATATTTGTATTATTCATTTAGGATATTAGTAATATATCCTCAAGTGATGACTAATGAGTTAGTTAAGATTGCCTAGCCTAGTCATAATGCATGATTTTGGGATCTAGAGAAAATCTCTCTATGAGGTGGCATCACCCATTGTACTATAAATATGTAACATTGGAGTGAATAAGAATGTGTTGGCTATTATGCCTTTTCCGCCATGTTGCTGTTCTTGTCTTTAATTTATTCTGCTTAATTTCTTCATTATTCAAAATATCTCGATACTCGAAATTGCAAAATGGCCTTATTCAGATTGACGGTCGGACTTGCTTTGAATTTGATGACCACGATTGCTTCCTTGAAAACCCTAGTCACCAACCTCTCAATAGGTGCTCACCCTTTTTTATAGCCCACTTTCCATATGATCATGGGCTATGATCATGGGCCCAATTCTTGGGCGCTTTGTGATTTTGCACTTCGCAAACTTGTGTTGTGCTCCATGAAAAACCTCCAATTTGCGAAACAATGAATCCGTTGATCCAACACCACGTGTCCCTTTGGTTGGACAGCTAGATCCACTTCACAATTCGTGACTTCAGGAACACTGCGCACTCGGCATTCCAAGTATCTCGCAGATACTTTCTCTACATTTTAGATCTGGTGCCACTTGTCCCTCTAGATCGAATGACTCCCACTAATTTTGGACTTCGGGACTTCGATACTTCAACCTTCCGAAAAATTCACATCGTCGATTGATTCGCCTGATGGATCTCCTTCATTGAAATATTAAAACTTCCTTCTGCTTGTGCTTCAAGCCCGAAATGGACTATTGGGAAATATGTGCTTTGTGTTCATGGATGTGGCCTGCATGATCAAGGATTCAGATGACTAGCTGTGGGTTGGGAAAATAGGGAGACCAGGGAAAAATTACAGACTTAGGTAGAAACCATAGACCCACATGACTCTGACAAGTTCATGTGATAACATTTGGCTCCACAGGGGGTGGAATTCTCCCTGCAAGCTTCCAAGAACAAGTAGTTCTAATTCCTTAGGTATTGGGTTATGGAGTCATTTATAAAAACCAAAAATGAAAGAAAAATGATATTTACAATGACATGGAAAGCCACTCATGGCTTAAGTAAAAAAATTCTTTAGAAAATGCCCATTTACAGGGCTACCAAAAAATTCAGCTCCAAATCCCGCAACTTGTAAGTGTTATTTAAAAAAATCTCAGAAACTTTGAAGGGACCAATCCATAAGGCCTCAAATTTACCATGCTTTCCTTTATCTTGTTTAGGTGCATCCCACTTGAGTACTAGATCTCCCAGCCGAAAATATTCTTTCCTTAATTTTCCATCAAAATCTTGCTTGATCTTATGTTGATGGTCACGGGCTTTGTCTAGTAGTTTTTCCCTCATTTGCTGCACTTCTACTAGCTATTGTATTCTTTCAATCATATCATCTAGTTCTCCTTGATAATCTTGGAATAATTTTGCCACAAGTAAGGCGAGTTGATAGGGAAATATGGCCTCAACTCCATACACAATATGGAAAGGAGAGACACCAAGGGATCTCTTTGTTGTCACTCTTTCATCCCATAAAGAAAATTTAAGCTTTAAATCCCATGCCTTCTTGTTGTCCTCTAATAGTCTTTTGATGATCTTAATAAGGATCTTGTTAGAGGACTCTGCCAGTCTATTCCCTTGGGTATAGTAAGGAGTAGAGTGAATCAATGTGATTCCAAATTGTTCATAAAACTTAATCAATGGTTCAGCCTTGAAAGCTGCAACATTATCAGTGACAATTCTGTTTGGACAACCAAGTCTTGCCATAATATCCTCGAGAAAACTAATGATTACTTTGTGGGAAGAATTTCTTGTGGGGATGGCCTCTATCCACTTAGTAAACTAGTTTGTGGCAGTCAAGATCCACCTATGCTGACCACTTGAAGAAGGATGAATTTCCCCAATAAAATCTAGGCCCCACTGTTGAAAGGGCCCTGAAGCTACCAAAGGATTTAGTGGCAAAGACTTGAGCTTCTGATTTCAAGAGAATTTATGACACTTAATACAAGCCCTGATCTTTGCACAGACATAAGTAAAGAGGCTAGGCCAAAAATACCCAGCCCTGAGAATTTTATAGGATGTGGTTCTCCAAAAGTGATACCCCCCACATAAACTATCACGAAAATCATATATAATCTTTTGGGCTTCCTGTGGGTCTAGGAATCTCAACAACACTCCTAAATGTATTTCCAATATAATAACTAATCAATTAGACAATATTTAATTGATTTGAGCTTCAAAGATCTTACCTTGCTCTTTTCCATGCCATCAGGAGGTTGCAACTTCTGTAGGAAAAATATAATGTCTCTGTACCAAGTGCACCCTACTAATGGGTGTGTGAATTTAGGATCTTCATCAGACAACTGAGCTTGCTTATTCTTTGAACAACTGTTGATGAAATTGACCCCCAAGGCTTTATAGTTAGATTCATCCAGCAACCTAGCTAAACCTTGACCTTTAACCAATTTGGTAGTATTTACTTCAAGATCAAATTCAATGATTTTGGTAATCCACTTACTCCTTTTTCCGTCTATGTCAGGTTAAATGAGGATCTCCTTCACAGAGACTAAAGGGACATATGCAATAACTTTTGAATGTAGCACATAAACTCATAAATATTTGAGAGATTTAACCAAATCATAGGCCTAGTTTTCCATGATGTCATACTTTATTTCAACATCTCTTAGTGCCCTACTGAAAAAGGAAATGGGCTTCTCTAACCCTTCATAATTGTTTTGCAATAAAACAACTAATACTATGTCAAATGAAGAAAAATAGAAAATCATAAACTCCTTAGAGTAGTCAGGACTGACGAGCATGGGTAGTTCAGTCAAGGCCTTCTTTATTTGGTCAAAAGATTTATGAGATTCAAAAGTCCATTTGATTTCATTTCCTTTCCTCAACATGGTTGTGATAAACTTTACCAACTCAACAAAATTTGAAACAAACCTTCTCAGAAAATTAATTTTCCCCAAGAAAGACTGAACTTATTTCTTGGATCTAGGGAGTGACAAAGTTTGAATAGCTTCTACCATGCTTGGATCAATCCTTACCCCCTCATCTCACACAATGTGCCCCAACAAATTCCCCTGTTTCATGGAAAATAATGACTTCTTTGGATTTAAAGAGAGACCAAACTTTCTGCATTTCAAAAAGACTCTTTTCAAATGGTCATGATCTTATTCATCAAATTGTGAGAACACTGTCATGTCATCCAAATAGATGACCACAAACTTGTCTTGTTCCCCAATAAATGTAGTGTCCATATCTTGTTGGAAGGTTTCCCCTAGGTTCATTAATCCAAAGGGCATCTTAGCGTACATGAATGTACCCCAAGGAGTAGTGAAGGTTTTCTTCTCTCTGTCCTTAGGAAAGACATAAATCTAATTGTAGCCAGAAAATCCATCAATCATGGACATCCTAGATGCATCAATCACCCTTTGTAATATGTGCTCCATCTTTGGCAGGGGGTATATGTCCTTCTTAGAGATTCTGTTCAGGTTCTTGAAATCGACACAAAGTCTGATTTCTCTGTTCTTCTTTCTCACTGGAACCAAGTTGGCAAACCATTCAAAATACCTTAGAGGGATGATAATATGGGCATCCAATTTGTTTTTCACCTCTTTCTCCATAATAGGTAGCAACATAGGATTTATTTGTCTCAATTTATGCCTAAAAGGTTTGGCCACTTCCTTCAATGGTAGCTTATGTTCAATGACACTTGTTTCATATTTTCTGAGATCTTCATATGTCTAGGCAAACACATCAGCAAATTCTTTTAACAACTCTTCATATTCAACCCTTTGTTCCCTTGACAAGATGCTTGACAACTTGACAAATTTTGGATCCTTCTTTGTACCAATATTGTACTTAGCCACATAAGCATCATCAAATGAACCTTTAACCTTCACTGCCACATCATTCTCATCGAATAGTCTTTCCAAAGGAACTAGTTCTTTTGTAATATGATTGCTAGGAAAATGAACAATATGATGATGGGAAATTTTTCTTAGAAGAACATTTGCCTAAGGATTATTTTCACAGTCATTATATTGATCTATATGTAATGCAAAAAATTCATCAATAGACTCAAGGAATTTTTTGAGCTCCAGGTCATCCTCAAACACCTTCCAATGCTTGACATTGTCAAGTACAGAGGGCCTTTATTTCACCTCTACATCATACTTGAGTTTTTTCGGCAATGAGAATCTGAAATGGCTTGCTGAAACAACCAAAGAATCATGCATGGTATTCTCCTCTCTTGGAATAAATGAAATGTTGAAAGCCAAGAAGAAACTGTCAACTAGGTCCCACACTTCACTTCTGTAAGCTCTAATCCTAGGATGATTAGCTTGGTAAATACCTTTGATATGATGAAAAATTAGTTCTACATCACCAAATACTAGTGATAGCTCCTCAATCCCCATGTCCTTTGCAGCCCTTAAACCTAAAACAAGAGCTTCATATTCTGCCACATTGTTGGTAGCCTCAAATTCTAGATTGTAGGACAAAGATATAGTCTCTTGATAAGGTGAAACAAAAACCACTCTAGAACCAACACCTTCCTTAGAAGAGGCTCCATCAAAGAACATCTTCCAAACATAGGTAGTTGGAGGAGGGGTTTCACAAAAAGTGATGGGCTGCTTTCTAATTTCAAGAGGAGGTTCAAGAGCATCAGTGAGCTGTAATATGTTGGATCCCAAATCAATGTCAAGAGAAAAAATAGGATGGTTGGTGGGGTTTGTTTCATCACTAATGATGTAAGCCAACCAAGCTTCCCTATAAAGTCTCCTTTGTTCACCCTCGAATATAGGAATGGTGGCGTATGAAAGGTCCATCTGCAAGGTTCCCCCTAGTCTCTTTATCCAAGATCTATATAGGAGAATCCCAAACTTAGGGGGAACATTGACCACTACGATATTCATGACCAGGCTCTTCATTAGCAGCTGAAATAGAGAAACAAACAAGTGTTTTATAACCCCAAGGAACTTTACCTTCCCAGAGTTGAAATAATACAGGTCTTGGTAGGCTTTTGTAACCTCCAACCCGAGCTCTTCCATGACAATCTTAGGCATAAGATTGTGAGATGCCCCTGAATCCATCAAGCAGTTATGCAACACCTTATCATGGATTTTCAATAAGGTGTAGAAGGGAGGGGAGGGGTTGTCTTTATCCTCTACCAAAGGCCCTAATATGATAGTTGGCCATTCATCTTGGAGTTTAACTGAGTCTGTGGAGTGAGATGCAAGGTCGGGATGAAATTTTTTTGACAGGCACCTTTTGAAATCCTCATGCTTGACTAAATCTGAGAGAGGTACATGGATTCTAATATTTTGAATCTCATTCTCAAAGCTATAAGGGGGGGGAGGCTTCATAATCTCCTGCACCTCTAGGAAATGACTTTTGACCACTGGTGGGGGGCTTTGTGCCTTCCTTTCTTTGTTGCTATATGCTATATCTCTAGCAGGTTTCTCATCTCTAGTAGGCCATTCAAGAGTGTCAAGATTTAATTCCTTCTTCTTGGACTAGAGGTTATATCTATTTGGATCATTGCTTGTCTTTTCTCCTTTTCTCATCTCATTCAGTTGATTACTCATGATGGATTCTTTGTATGCAGTCTGAGTTAAATGAGGGGATGAAGAGGTATATCCAAAGCAATGGATCTCAGGATCAAAATCTTCTTCCTCTCCATATTCATTGGTAACTAGGTTATTTTGGAGAGGAGTTTGGATTTTCTGATCATCTCGGTCCCTGTTCCTATGATCTCTTTGGATTGTCTGAGGGGCATTAATTGGTATTTTGAAACTACCCCTATTATCATCAATTTGGGGATTTCTATATCTCTTCTTTCCTTCCAATTCAAATCTTTCCATCCTAGTAGAAAGTGACTTTAGTAGTTTGGTTACTTCATCCATTTGAGGGGGGGCAGCAAAGGAACTAGAAGTTGAACCTTCAGACCTACCTTTTCTTCTATCTCTATCAGCCTTACTCCTAAGATTATCAACTACCAATATATTAGATTCTACTTCAATGAATGCATATTGCATATGATCCAAGGAGGTATCTCTTCTTTCTCTTAACAAGAGGTGGAAATCAAGGTCAAAAGCACTAGAATAAGTAATCTTTGCAGAGGCTTCTATAGGCTTAACCTCAGTGGGAATTTTATTATAAATTATATCAAACCTCTTTGAGAAGTCAGAAACAGATTCCCCTTCCCCTTTCTTTAGTAATCTGAACTCTGTAATATAGTAAAGGAAATCCTTTCTATCACCCCAATTCTTTAACACGTCTTCATCAAGGGCTTCAATCCCATCAATAGATCCAGGGGGCAAAGCCCTGAACCATTTCCTAGCCTCTCCATCAAGGCTACGAACACAAATTATCAGCCATAAATCTTCAATCATAATGACATAATTGTCAACATAACTATAGAAGGTTGCAAGGTTCTCCTCTGTAGTTATATCTCCCTTAGCTGTGAACTTGGGCAATTGTTTAAGGTAGCCATCAGCTAGGAATGCACTCAGAGGTTGAGGTAGAACAAGAGGGGTGTACCTAGCAGCCACTATAGCATCCATCTATTTCTAGGGGGATTAGAACCTGCCATTGGGATGTGAACTAAAGGGGAACCTGGAGGGAATGGAGTTTAGACAGGTGAAACTGGGACACTGTTTCTGGGAGATAAATATAAGGGGCTTAAGGGAACAAAGGTTTCTCCTTCTGTAGCTGCAGCAACTCTAATAGGAGGAGGAGTAGTAAAGTCTGGAGTAGGGAAGTCTTCTAAGGTCCTAGGTCTAAACCACTTCACAATTTCGGGGGAGACAGGGGTGTCAAAGCTCTCTCCTTCCAAACCAATAATAGGAGGGGAGAAATCGATAGGAAAACTCCCAAAATTTAAATTTCTTGAAACTCCAATAGTTTGTATAATAGGAGAATCATAAACAGTTACTAGAGTTTGTAAAGAGGGATTATGAAAATTATCAGAAAAAATTGGTACAATAGTGGAGGTCCCTTTTTGAACGGACTTTCCCTTTTTGATAATTTCCTCTGGGTCATCTTTAGGCATTGCTAGAGGCAACAATGGAGTGGACCTTGTGTGTCTACCTTTAGGAGCCATAACTGAAACAGTAGATTCGCTAGGTGCAAGTTGCAATATTTAATGGAACTGATATCTGATGCACCTTCAGAATCAGAGTTTCTTTGTCATTCTATTCCAGGGAAATGTATTCAATTTGTTCCCCGACAATGATTCTAGAAATGTTGGCACTAGAAGTCACCTTCAGATTGCATAGAAGGTAAGCTCAGTACCCATCAATTTATGTGAGTGTAATTGAGTTTTAAGAGGTCAAATGGATAAGACTTGATGATAATAATGTTCTAACTCATAAATATGGACTAGGATGCACAATTAATTGAGGTATGGAATCAACTTCAGTCAGTAAGTTGGAGTAAGGGTGAATAGAGGGAAGACTTTGGTGAGGAGAGTGTAGAGGTCTGTCGTGGAAATCAGGTCTTCCAACAACCTAAGGAGGAAAAACTTGAATGCAAGATCCTCTTGAATTCAAATCTCAAGGAAACTGAAAGAAATTATAACAACATTATAATCAAACATTCATAATAATACAATTACAACAATTCATGTGAATCATTCATTCATGATCTCTCTTAGTATCAGAGGAAAATAAGATGGGATAAGAAAACTGACTTATATTAATCAAGAAGTCTCAAATCAAGTAAATAACTAGAGAACCAGTGTTCTTCATCAAAATATTACAATAGCAGGGAGCCTAGCTCAACCATTCAACCATTACAAAATACTAAAACTGCCTACATATACTCAAAAATGATGCAACCACTGGTAGCGTGATCAGACCTCTGTATTTAAATATTTCAGTCGGTGCATGCTCTATCAGACTGTGTAGGCCTTAGTTATGTGTTTTGCAGGAAAATCCATCCAGAAGGAATCTTCGGATTGTCAGTATGCACTCATGATCATCGTCATCCTGTTTTCCATTTATGGGGCGAGATGAGGTTTCAACCACCTCCCCCATTTCCATTAACTACCTTCATCTGGATTAGGATGATGCCTGACACCCATGAAGGTTCCAAGCAGTGCCCATGACTTCTTCGAGTCAATATTGACGCCTCAAGGTTGTGAAGATCTTCTTCTGTGACCAATACAGGTGCTTTTGGCCTTTGGCACAACTCCTCTCCATCGCTCCATCTTGCATGCGACCTCAGGTCATGACCTGGGGCTCATATCCAAAGGAGCTTTGGGATTGCATCTTTTAGGAGTCTCCACTTCGCTTGATTCCAAATATCTTGATGCCTGAAATTGTGAAATGGCCTTATTCAAATCGATGATCAGACTTGCTTTGAATTTGATGGCCACTATTGCTTCCTTGAAAACCCCAATCGACAGCCACTCAATAGGTGCTGACCCTTTTTTATGCCCCTCTTTCCATATGATCATGGGCTGTGATCATGGGCCCAATTCCTGGGTGCTTCATGATTTCTCACTTCTCAAACTTGCGCCGCATTCCATGCAAAACCTCTGATTCATGAAACAACGAATCTACTGATCCGGTGCCATGTGCCCCTATGGTTAGACGAACCAAATCCACTTTTCACTTCATGAATTCAGGAACACTACACACTCATCATTCCAAGTCTCCCACAAACACTTTCTCTACATTTCAGATCTGGTGCCACGCGTCCCTCTGGATTGAATGACTCCCACTAATTTTGAACTTCAGGACTTCGGTACTTCGACATTCCAAAAAAAACACGTCATTGTTCGATTCGCCTAATGGATCTCCATCGTTGAAATATTAAAACTGCCTTCATCTTGTTCTTCAATCTCGAAAGGGACTATTGGGAAAGCTGCGTTTTGTTTTCATGGCTGCGACCTGCATGATCGAGGATTCAGATGACTAGCTGTGGGTTGGGAAAACAGGGAGACCAGGGAAAAACTACAGACTTAGGTAGAAACCACAAACCCAAAAGACTCTTACAATTTCATGTGATAACACCACCTACTACCATTTCCTTGATATGTAGCAAGAAATGCATGAAGGTCATCTCTCACATTGGGAATTTTTTCTTCTTCTTGATTCACTCTCAAAGTGAGTGGAAGTTTGCAGCCACATCCATGGCCTTAGCGGTCGATCTCTCCACGTAGCAGAAGTAAGTGGATAAGGTTGTGGAAGAATATAAAGACATCTTCTCCTCACCCATTGGGGTACCTCTAAACTGTTAGGTCAAGTATTCAATTGATCTTACCCTTGATGCACTTCTACCCAATGGGACAGTCTATCATCACTCTCTTTTAGAAAATGAGGAGATGAAGCCTTAGATCCAAGAACTACTCTATAAGGGGCACATCTGACCCAACTCATCATCATTTGGAAGCCCAATAGTTCTTGTACAAAATAAAGACAAGACTTGGTGACTCTGCATCGATTACTAGGCCCTAAATAAAATCACAGTTAGGAATCGGTACTCGATTCCCCTAATCGACGATATCCTTGACCATCTTAAGGGGGACAAATACTTCATTAAGATTGATCTGAAGTATGGCTATCATAAGGTCCCAATAAAGCAGACAAATGTATGGAAAACTAATTTCAAGTCCAAATAAGGTCTTTTTGAATGGTTGGTCATGCCCTTTGGTTTGACGAATTCCACAACAAATTCCATGAGGATGATGGATGATATTTTGTGGCCTTTCACCAATTATTTTTTGGTGGTGTATATGGATGACATCCTCATATACAACAAGAATTGGGAGGAACACCTCCAACATATTCAACAAGTTCTGCACACTCTACGATAGCACAAGCTATATGAAAATTTGGAAAAATTCTCTAGGATACATTGTTGATGAGCATGGGGTGCATTTGGATCTAGCCAAGATCTGGGTCATTTATGACTATCCACCCTCAACCACACCCATTGATATTCGAATATTTTTAGGCCTTTCCAATTTCTATCACAAGTTCATGTTGGGATTCTCCCATATTACATGGGCCCTCAACCAAGTAACCAGGGGTGGTGGTAAGGAAAATGTCATGTGGGGCCTATCACAACAAAAAGAATTCGATGATTTGGATCTTTTCTTGTGCTCAATCCTAGTTCTGTCATTACTCAACCTGCAACAACCCTTTGATATCAATACAAATGCTTCAGACTATGTTGTGGGCACAATTCTCACTCAACACAGACACCACGTGGCCTATCATAGTGAGACACTATCATATGTCATTCGTAAATACCCTAATTATGATAAAGAGATGTAATCCATTGTGAAATCCTACCTCTAGTGGAGGAATTTCATTCTTGGGAAGGAGACAACCATCCACACTGATCATAAGTCACTGCAGTTCATGCAGACACTTGGAAAATTGCATGATGACCGCTAGCAGAAGTGGTCCACATACTTGCAACAGTTCCATCTCAACATCAAGTATAAGACACAAAGCACCAAGAACGTTGCTGATTTCCTCAACCACCCGCCATTTGCAACACTTACCATGGTGATAAATTCCTATGACCATGAGACCTCAGGATGGCCAAACTCTATGAGAGAGATTCTAACTTTTCCGCCACCTACAAGATACTAGTCCCAAACACATATGTCATTTATTTCCATCTTCAATACGGAATGTTGTGCCATCTGGGCCATCTGTAAGTTCCATCAAGTGAGAAAGAGAATCAGATTTGGTAATCCCACTACCATTGGGTTCCATGACACTTCAGTGCACAGAAGAAAGTGGCAGTGTTGCAACAACATTTCTATTGGATGAAACTTCGACAAGATGTAAACAAGTATATCAATTCCTGCACTTCTTGCACCATTTCCAAACCAACCATTAATAAATAAGGCATGTACACCCATCTGCCTATTGCTGAAGGGCCCTGGGAATACATATTGATGAACTACATGTCGAGTATTTCGTCAATTAAGCCAAGACATTATTGTGTTTTTGCGGTGGTTGATCATTTTTCTAAAATGGAGATTCTGGCCACTTGAAAGAAGAGCATCACAACAAATTCCACTACCAAGATCTTCTTTGAATGAGTGTGGGTATATTTTGGGATACCACAAACCATCATCTCATATCAGGATGATCAGTTCCTCAGCACATTCTGATTGAGCCTCTAGTCATCGATGGACACAAATCTCACTAAGTTGACTGCCTTCCACCCCTAGAAGGATGGCCAAACTGAGGTCGTCAACTCGATGATCGTGCATATCATGCACATGTACAATCCTAAGCATCCCCATAAATGGGATGAGATTCTTAGCTAACACATCTACAACAGATTCATACATAGCTCAACTGACCACAACCCTTTTTAGTTGGGGTTGGGATTTCAACCATTGGGTCCCATGGATGTTGCACTACCCCTTGCGGCCACCCAGGTAGACTCATGCCATGCTCAAACTAAAGCTAACAAGGCTACTTGGTTTATTGAGTGGATCTAGAATATCCTCCAATAGGTTCAAGATATTTTGTAGAATTCCAATGCGAAGTACAAACATCATCATGATCAACACCGAGTGCCACACATGTTTCAGGTGGGAGATAAAGTTTGGTTGCACTTGTAGAAAGAATGCCTTACAGGACTCCATCGAAAGCTTCATCTACTCCACTAACAACCTTATACCATCACTAAGGATGTGGGTGACAATTATTTTGAGCTCAACATTCCCCCCTTCCTTGGATTTCACCCAGTGTTTAATGTGGACCTCATTTGGCCATACTTTCCACCATTATTGGACACCTCAGAGGTAGCAGAATAGTTGAACTGAGAGATATCGACCATGAATACATGGAACAAGAATCCACAGATAATATCATGGAAACATAGGTCAAGGGCACTCACCAATATAAGTTTCATCTTTACCGTGTTGTCAAAGCAGGGTAGCTCCTGTACCAATGCAAGTGGCTCATCTGGGGCCAAATTCAACAGAAATTTCCTCATTTGATGGGGGAAATCAATGCAATGGATACCATTTCTTCCTAAGAGGGGAGAATTGATCTAGGTGGATATTGGTGTCCATCCACCTATTCCAACTGACTTACATACAAATGTCATCTTGGCGGTTTCAATTTTCATCTTTGTATTTCTTTTATAGCTTTTCAGGTGCTAAACTTATGGGGTCATTTTGAGGCCCTAAACAACGTTTTTTGGGCCCACCACAATCACATTGTAGAAAAAGCCACATTATGATGACATAATGTGTAGTCCTGAAATATACCTTTCCAACAAGATGTCGTTCGCTTAAAACAAAGATCGTATGCAAAAGTTACAACCATTCTAGCAAGATTTTTTTAGTCTGCATTTTACAGTTTCAACATATTTCTTTATTGAATAGGAGCCAAGTTTTACTGTATCTCTATTATTGTTCATTGTATCTCTATGTTAACAATATTGTTCATTTCATTCTTTATAAAATATATATCAACTCTCTTTAATTCCATTACTCAAAATAAGAAAATAAGTACACCATTGATATCCTTGCAAAATTCTGAGAAATTTAACTATAAAGTCAACCAAATTATGAACAGGTGTCGAAAAATCCCTTTTTACATGTATAACAAGACTATGGGTTTCATACATGATAAAATGAGACAATACTTTTACAATTGACCTATGATCATGAAACACACTTCAAATTCATGTTCCTTCCGGAAAAACAAATCCAATGAGTATAAACATGCCTATATTCGAACAAAGTGCCTTATGGCACACAAAATGGGACAACGCCAAAAATTAGGCAATCTATTGCACACACTTCAAGACAAATCCATACTATACGTGTCCTCAAGGTTCATGATTGCATTGGAATGTGTGTAAACATGGGAGAAAATGCCCATTAAATAGGCCACAAGCCTTTAACCGCCATCTGCATTACTAGGCAACTTAATGATAAAAATAGTGGAATCCCATAACAAACAGGTTCGTTGGCAGGTTGGTTGGGCCTTCAAATTATATCTTGTATGTTTTGGGTTTGATATGCTTCCATGGCATATGTTTTTTGTTTTTTTTTATATATATAGTATCTGAAGTCTCTTGTGTGAATATTTGTTATATGGTTTTAAAACCATATACT
>JASDQU010243109.1:237892-257979 GCA_032191745.1 Picea mariana
GCCCCCCACAGACTATGTTATTGGTATCATAGATTAGTATGTAAACTAGGGCCTGGGGGATTAGCCCTCGAACCCTTTTCCCCTACAATAAAACTTTAACCAAGCTTAAATCAATATTACAACATATGGTTGCTAAGAAACATTTATATGGTGTGTTGGTAGTGGGGATTGTGTTAAGACTTTGGGAAGTTATGAAGGTCACGGGTTTGACCCTCGTCGACTCCATAATTTTAACATACACTGACTGATATTGGCCAATGAGAGGTTGTGGCATCCTCTCATTGGCTTTCCAATGCCACATGTCAACATTTAATTGGATCACTTGTGCACCACTTGTATGTTGATTAATATTGGTTTTCATTGATGTCAACCCTTGAAGGAAGTTGGAGAACCTAGGTTTGGGTAATGGACCCATGTTTGTTTGATGGATAATGGTATTAGTTTTGATATATTTGTAGGTAATACTATTCTATATGGATAGTACATGTGATTCCATCTCCAATGGTATGTGGAACTTCACATAACTCCTCACGGTTAGAGAGTTATGGCCATGCGAAGTTGAAGAACCCTCATGAGTCATATACAATCCCTAAAAGGTCAAAGTAGTCAAAGTGGTTTAAGAGATTTTTAGAAAGTAAATAATAAAGTGAAGTGATGAGTGTACTATAGGTCAAAGTGAATACAAAATAAATTATTTAAATAATACAGTTGATGGAGAAATTACTAAGTTGACAAGTGGTTAGAAGTGGGTTAGCCCTAAAATAAATAAAGTGGTTTAAGATGGTTAGAAGGTAACCCCTTGAGGTAAAGTGAAGTGATGAGTGTAGTATAAGTCAAAGTGGATACAAATTAAATTATTTAAATAATAAATTTAATGGATAAATTACTAATTGGACAAGTGGTTAGAAGTTGGTTAACCCTAAAGTAAGAAAAGTGGGTTAATATTGTTAAAAGGTAACCCCCTGAGGAAGCTACATGAAAGTTTAAATAAGAGGCAATGCTCTCTCATTTGATATAAAAAATGAGTATGTTGAATATATACAAGTGAATGAGGTAACCAAAGGATATCTAAGCCAAATTTCAAAGAGAAGGTGAAGTAAAGAAGGCCAAAATTCAAGGGATGATAAATTCTTTTGATGATGTTTTCTAAGGTATGTTATTTACAAGTCATCTCACCATTTTCACAATAATTTTTTTTCTAGAATGATTCAAACCATGAAAATGATAGGCCATTGAGAAAAAATATCCAAGTATCTGTGGTACGAATTTAAGCTTGTGGGTCGTTGTAGTGTTGGAGTTACACTCTATGGAAAATAGGGTTTGTGTCTAGTCCTAAAACTAGTGTAGAATAGGTGTTTCGGCTAAAAACATCATAACTTCTTTATAAAAGATCCAAATTAAGTAAGACAAAATGTGTTGGTTAGAGTACAATCTGTAGTATTTTGTGTAACAGTTTTAGATACATACAAAACATATTGTCTGTGGGGCATGCTCTACAAGTTCGTTGTCTAGAATAAGCCAAAATTCAACAAGGTATGTCATTTTTTCTATAACTCCCTTTCTGAGAGGTTCCAAGTAGTGACACCTAGAGGAATTGTAAAAAACAAATTGAATAACATTGTTTACTATTTTCATATCTTTATTCATTACAAGTACATAGTTATGATTATTTCAAGTTAGGGTTGTTGACTAATCCAAAACTAGTCATGTGGGACTAAAGAAAACTTTGATGAAAATGCTAGTCTCTTGTTGTTAAAGTTAAGGAAGGTTTGTAGGTATGTGATTATATAAACAAAGTCTATTAAAAAGTTACAAATCATATTTGGATGATGAAATTCATGAGGTATTTTGGTTGAGGTACATGTTGGGTACATGGTTGAGACAAGTAGTTGATGAGTTGGCACATACATGAGGTGTATAGTTGATGATGTTGGTGCATATTGATGAGTCACAGTTGATGAGTAGTTGATACATGATTGGTACATACTTGATACATGGTTGGATTCACTTGTTTATGGTACAGTTTGATTACAGGTTGTTTGGTACAGGTTGGTGCATGGTTGATGCACTTGTGTATGGTACAAGTTTATTACAGGTTGAGGTACATGTTGATGCATGGTTCAGGTTTATTGGTACATGTTGATGCATGGTTGATGCATGGTTGATGCATGGTTCAGGTTTATTAGTACATGTTGTTTGGTGTAGGTTTATTGGTACGCATTTACAATTATATATCTCAAAGTGATAGTGTGGTAGTGGTTCCATCATTCTACTTATACATCAGGGTGGTTGGATGAGGCAAGGACATGTGGTTGTAGCCACCTCCCAGTTGTAGCCGGAGAGCATATGGGGTTGTAGCCTCCTTCTGGTGCTATACGGAGAATTGGGGAGTTGGAGCTTCCCTCAAGTTGTAGCCTGAGAAACTACAGGGTTGGAGTCTCCTTCCATTTGTAGTTGGAAAACAAAGGAAGTTAGTGCTTCCAATGAATGTAATTCTTCAAGACATATAAGAAAAAACATTCCATGGTTTTCTCCCACTTTGGGTTTCCACGTAAAACATTGGTGTATTTTGTATGTTTATGATTGTTCATTTGTTCATTGCTTATTTACTCTAGAATTATTGGATGATAATGCTACATTGATATAACACTTGGATTATATGGTTAAAAAGGATTAGGTTGTTCTATTAATGATTCACCATGCCTCTCAGTAATCCAACAATTGGTATTAGAGTAGGTTCCTTCAGAAATCATTTTAACTACTGAAAGGTAGATCATGGAGAGAAACAACTTGTATAAAAATGGAATACCACAGTTTGATGGAAAAAAGTATGCATTTTGGAGCATAAGGATGAACACATATATATAGGCACAAGTATTTGAAATTTGACAATAAATTGTATATGGATACATAGTACTAGTAGTTTCACCAACAAATGACAAAGAAGTGAAACTCGGTCAGAATAATTCCAAAGCCAAAAATGCACTTCTGAATGGTCTTAGAGAAATGGTATTCACCAAATTTTCACATTGTAAATCCACTAAAGATATTTGGGACAAACTTTGAAATATTTATGAAGGAGATTCAAAAGTCAAAGCAACAAAGCTTCAAACTTACAGAGGTCAGTTCGAACAACTAAAGATGAAGAAGATGAGAATATTGTAGCTTACTTCTTATGAGTTGATGAAATAGTAAATGCAATCATGGGTTTAGGAGAAGAAATTCAAGAATCTGTAATTGTTCAAAAGGTACTAAGATCTCTTCCTATGAGATTTTACCCTAAGATATCAGCACTAGAAGAAATAGTAGATCTAAACTCAATAAGAATGGACGAACTACATGGAATATTCACATCATCTGAAATGAGTATTGAACTGGAAAATCTAGATGTAAAAGAAGTATCCTTCAAAGCATCCAAAAGATCAAACCAAAAGGGAAAGAAACAAGAAAAATAACATAGAAGCAATAGTGACGTATCAGAAGATGATAAGGAAGTGGCCAACTTTGTCAAAATACTGAACAAGGGAACCAACGATGGGTATAGAGGTAAGATTCCTTTAATTTGTTTTAATTGTGATGGTATTGGTCATTTTTCTAACAAATGTCCTCATAAGAAAAAGAGAAATGATGAAGGTTACTCAAAAAACAAACAAACATATAAAGGCAAAAGAACCACAAAGAAACTTTTCAAGAAAATCTTATGCGCCAACTAAGACATCTCATCATCAGATGAAGATGATTTTAGTGTCAGTGAAACAGAAAGAGTTCTATTCATGGCAGTAGAAGAATTTGATAAAGAAGACTCCAAAGAATAATATGAAGAATCTGAAGAAGAATATGAAGAAGTCGAAGAAGAAATTGAAGAGGCAGAAGTTGAATACTGACAGGAATTGTTGAGTGCCATAGAAGTTATCAGAATAGAAAAGAGGAAAAAAAGAAGCTACAAGAAGAACTAGAAAAGAAAGAAGACAATCAGGAATCAAAACAAATGATCACAAATTTGAAGGTTCAAATCGAAGAAGATAAAAGAATTGAAGAAGCACTCAAAGAACAGCTAGAAGGAAGAGACAGGATCATTGAAAGTTTGGAAGCAGAGATTGTCACATTAAGAAAGGGTCTTCAAAATAAAAATATGCAGAAAAACTCAAAATTTTTGAATGACATTATCAACAGTCAAAGGCCTAATCATGACAAGTCCATACTTGGATACAATTAGATAGAAAAGGGATCAAGCTCCAAAAAAACATAACATGAAACATATCCAAAAATCTATGCAGAAACAATCAAAGGGGATAGGAAGCTATACAAAGAAAATTATAGGGACACTCCTCCACCGAGAAGATTCAGATTTCAGAATAAAAAACTGACAGAAAAATATAGGTCTCAGGAAGAATAAGGATTCATAAGAGCACCTCCTTTCATAATATCTTCAAATCCTAGGTATCAAACTATCTTTTTTGGTTTATGTTATGCATGTAATAATTTTGGACATAAATTTGTGAATTACAGAGCTAACAACAGGAACATAAACAACTTTGAAAGTCATACACAAAAGGGTTATCCAAGAAGGGCTAGTGAAACACAGAGAAGAAGTTACAACAAGTTTGAATCATTAAGCACCAAAGTGGAATGCTTCAAGTGTAAAAACTTTGGACACATGGAGAAAGATTGAAGAATGACAACCCCTCTTAGAGAAACACAAAAAAACAACAACAATCACAGATAGGAACCTCAGAAAAGGACATGGACAAGAAAGAAGAATCAATGCAACAATGATGAATGAACACTCGCTCTTGTTATCAGACAAATTGGTAGGTGCGAACACGAACAGATCTCCCTAGATCCACTTGGATCTAGAACAAAATAGGATAGGATGCTACTCTTTCCCTATGATGTAGTCATTGAATCTACTAAAGAGAAGGAATAAGTGACATACCTTGATATCGCTTCCTTAGGTCTCTGTTGTTCCCACTTCATTTCGGTGCTTCTCGTGAAGTCAAGTCCAAGACAACAAAAACCAACCAAAGTGAAGATAGCAAAGTATATTCAATGTTAACTTATGCATATGATCAAGGAGTTACACAATAAAGTAAGAGTGACTTTATGGGAAAGGGACATGCCACTGTATCATATTAACTGAAAGTAGAAGATACAACATGATTGCCTTGATGTCACAAGCTTCCTTTCAGTGACCCTTGGTTCCAACACACACACTTGCTCTTTACTTGCATGAAGAAGATCCAATTCCTCTTGATAGACCAAATAGAGTCTTCAAGCTTCTGTCCAAGCAGGGTTCTTCACACAATTATTTCACCAATTCTTCATTCAATCTTGCTTAACCTTTTCCATGAGAAAACTTTCAATATATAGGAGAAGGAGAGATGGTTACATGGATGAGGATGATCCCATCAAATCTGAGAAGTCAGTAGAATGACAACCATGCGAATGCCAACTCATTTTCTAGAAGATTCCCTTCTAGAACCCTTGAGACCTCTTCTCCTTTCCAAGCTTAAAAATAGGTTCTCACCCTATATATGGAGTAGACTACGAGAATTTTTCACCCTAAGTGTGGTTGGTCTGTGAGAATGAAGGATTCTTGCACCCTAGATCATAAGAATCCTGTGAACTCATCTTAAAAATATGTTTTTGGAAGAAGACAAGAGCCACTTTTCTCAAGGAAAAGATATTTGTTGGGAGCCTGAATACATTACTGTTGAGACATCACCAGAGTGACCAAAATCATGTGCAATAGAATTCCCCCCAAATTATGAGGCCAAAACTTGTGACAACCGAAATACTTTGTAAACTGCGTGTGTGTGTCAGAAACTAGGAGCGCACCTAATCGGAAACCTGCAAACAACCAAACATCTACAGAATATAATACCAATTCTGAGGTAGGCATTCCCATACTCAGATCACAGACAAATGACATCATGAATGTAGTTCATGGCCACCAATCATACACCGTAGATCCATGTCATCAAATTACTACATAGCCACCAGGAATACACTGTGGATCTATGCGAGAATACTTAAATTAAGACGACATAGCCACATGACATACAAAGTGGATCTATGCGCTGATGCAAGTCATACATACTCCATCATAGTTTGGATAAAAAAGATGAGACCCAGGGTCTTCAGACCCATCATCAGTAAGTACGAATCTAGCCATGCGATTACATGTGCTGAAGTCGAACATGGTAGAAACCACTTGATTATCGGTCATTAATGAAACTGTTAACAAGTGTGAGGGAAATCACCATTAATGTCAATGACTCCCAAGGTACAGTAGTATAATCCAATAAATGTGAATAAATGAGCTGAGGTCAAACACTCAACGGAACCTCCCAATCAGGGGTCAATAATGAAAACCCACTGTCAAAAGCGAGGAAACCTGCCATTGAGTCATGCAAGTTCCAAGATACTAGATAATTTCTAAGTCTTGTTTCCGGATAATGAGTTGGAGTCGATGGAACAAGACTCATCATAGGAGGGCCTTGATGTATCCCTCATCAATGACATGAAATAAGTAACAGATTTTGAGGATGAAACAGAGTATGAATATATGTTGAAATGGACATAGGGAAGGTTGACATAGTAAGAATGGACAATTGCAGATGGACGACTTAATAGAGGGCTTGGATGAACTGCTCTTGAACATATGAATGACACGACCAATGACTTAGCAACACTAACTCAGAGATGAACCAGGATATGACCTTGTAGCATGTCAAATGAGAGCAAATGGAATTCCCAAACCAGCTTCAAATGATGAATAGGGGGTGTCATGTTCAAGAGCGACACTTGCTACCATTAATATGAATACGAAAACACATCCCTTTCCCAAAATTCCCCCCACCATTTCTTGTGAGTACCTCTTTATTTTTACACAAGCTTGAGGAGGATAACATATGATTGTTGATGTAAGCTCATCCTTCGAACGAGTCCCTCAGAGTACATTTAACGAACCCTAGGAAGGAGTGGCTTGGTCCCATTACGGGTCTTTCGATGTTTGTTTAATGAGTCCAAAGATAGAAAAATCGAGGGTTTTTCATATTTTGAGAGTCTGAAAAATACTTAAAGAGAACTCTCTTAGTTTCTTTTTCATAAAATAGTTCGATAGGACCGAAAAAGTGATAAACTATCACCCATCGAAGGTTTTGTTCAGATACTTTTATGAGCGTGAACAAAACAAGGTCGCTCTACCATATTTTTGTTTTTATGGAGTGTGAAAAGAGCTTAAAGGATACTCCTTTGTGTTCGTCATTTTCATGTGACCATGACGAGTACGAAAAGATGAAAAAAGTATACTCAGTTACGTTCTCATGTATTTTCGAGCACTAGAATGAACGAAGACTGAGCTCGAGGTGTTTCTAAAAACCCTAAAAAGTAGTCGTACATGTGACGAAAAAGAGAAAACATCCGTACTCCTTCATGTGGACTTCAAAGTTGCTATATCTGCAAAAAGTCACACTCAGAGGACTATTAGGAATTAGGTTTTATATAAAAATTATACAAAAATCAACAAAAATGGTAAAAAGTGAATAAATATGGGTAAAGAGGGATTTTACCATTTTCATTGTGATTTTGCCAAGAACTTTTCCGAATACAACTCATTTTCCCCCAAATTTAGTTGCTCGATCGTGGGAGGCACAAGCAACCATTTGGCGAATCGTCTCCGCCAACGAGGTAAGCTCTCGATCTTCTACCTTTTCCATGGTTTAGTTTTATTTTTTATTGGCAATTTTCAAGGTTTTAGGTTTATTTTAGGGCCATAACTTGCGCCCAAGCATTCTCGCAGGCTGGCCATGCGAGATCTGCAAGAAGCTGGGATTCTCGCAGGTGGCCTTAAGGGCACCTACAAGAATCTCGCACTGTGCTAAGGGGGCACCTGTAAGGGCCAAAAAATGAAATTTAAATTTGATTTTTTCTCAATAAAAATTATGCCAAGGTTTGAAATAAGTTGCTGACCCTTCTCTTATGGTTCTTGTGTAGGTGTTTGATCATCACAATGATGGAGTGGTGAGAAAGAGAACATGAGGAAGATGATGCTATTGTCGGGAATGACCCGAGTATAGTCACTTCCCTCCTGGACTGTGGCCTCTTGAAATTCTTCAGGATTCTGGGTATGAGGGCCCAAATCAGATTATTGGAATACCTAGTTCATATGTGGGACGTGGACCAATGATTGTTTCACATGGGAGTCCACATGTTGACCCTAGATATCGAGGGTATATATTTTCTAACAGGACTATCATGGCATGGGTACCATGCTAGATTGACTGGCAACCGAGGTGGAAGACTCCCTATGAGTGAGTATTGTCGCCAGTACTGTGTTCCTGAGGCAGAAAGAAGCAAAGGCAAGGTTTCTATTTGGGGGGTCTAAAACTTGACCCTGCAAACCATCTTGTTCACTATAGCATGCACGGTCAAGAGTGTAGCTCCACACATGGCTCTCCAGAGCTACTTCCAATACGCCATAGAGTGCATAGAGCCACGAGTCTTCAACTGGTCGGATGCAGTTCTTTGGAGTATGAAGAGGCAATTGATGAAGTGTAGAAGGGGAAACTTGAAACAATTTGGGTATTGATCACTTTTGCTATCCTTCTTCCTCGAGAGGGTCCCATTGCTGAGATTACAGGTTGATTAGGGTTTACCGGCCCCACAAGATCTGAGTATGCTGAGGTGGTGCAACCTCATGGACCGACACGTAGCTGGGCCCATCATCAAGTACAATGATTCATTTTTTGACTGGTTGTGGCCACTGATGCTAATGATTGATGACTATGCATACGCTGGTTTGGATTTTCGAGAGGATCTGGATTTGACCCTACTTGAGGATGCTTAGTGGGGTGACCTAGGTAAGAATTACACATTTTTTTATTTTTAAATGTTTTTGTAGTTTTTATCATATAAAATGTTTTTATGTTTGTCCAAGAACTAGTCAAAAAATCTCTTTTTGATGACACAAATGTGGGGCCATATCGACCTCCAGGAATGTCTCCTATTCAGTGGTGAGGAGAGGTGGCTCTAGTGGTGTGATGGGATGTTGAAGACTACGAGGCAGTGGAGCAGAACTTGGAGGGGTTGACCGCTAACATCTCAGATATGGCTATTGGAGAGATCCCTAGACGTTATCAGCGCCATACTATAGGCGTGTCAAAGCCTATTAGTCAAATGCTTCATAGGGTGGCCCAGGCATTTGTGTGTTATCATGAGCGTCACCCATGATGCTATTTTGTAGAAGCTATGAGCTTCACATTTTGAGATTTTGGTCCTTGGACATAAAATTTTTGTAAAAACTTTTGATCGTTATATACATATATATGGCTTCTACCGGCTTATCTTGTGTTGTGTGATACATGTGATGTGATTGGTTTATAAATGGCCCAAATGTCTATCTAATACATAGTTAGCTAATGCATCAGTCAATGTATTTAGACATCTAGGAATGTGCTGATACTCAATATAATCAAAATAATGTTCCAAGAGGCGAATTTGTAAATATACCTATAATAAAGTAGGACTTCGAATACCATAGACATTACTTAGCTATAGTACTACTTGTTGCGAATCGAGTCGTACAACCAAGTGGTGGATACCAAGCGAAATAGCATCAATCAAAAATTTGATGACGGTGCTATACTCTGCAATATTGTTGGTCGCACGACCGACACACATTGCTCGTAGAGTGATAAGTTCATTTGTAGGGGCGTAAATTTCCCAAGCAGTAGAAGAAAGGTTCTGAGTACTACAGCTAGCGCCATCAGTGAAGCCAATGTGGGGTAGCGAAGACTCTGACATTTGGAAACCAAACACAACGTAACATAAGAAATCAAGGGTGGAGACCAGATAATGAAAAATCATACTACAGTAACACACAAGATGTATGATACAATAAAATACAGGTACTCATGCACAAGCGATCTTAGGCGTAGTACTTCTTTAAGTACAACCCATTTCTAGGTTCACTCAAAGGGATACCGTCGTAATCCACTAACTCGTAAGATCCTTTCTCCAAAACTCGCCTAACGATATAAGGACCTCGCCACATAGCTTCAAATTTTCCTGCTCCTAGCATATCTTGATATTGTTTGTAAAGGAGAACTAGATCACCTTCGGAGAAAATGTGAGGCTTGACATGTTTTTGATATTGGGATTTGACGCATTTCTTCTGGGCTTCTATGAATAGGGTGGCATCGTGACGAGTTTCGTCTAATCGCATGAGATAAAAAAAACATTCTTCTTCGACAAAAGTGTTTGGTAGGAGTTCAACGACTAGTTTTAGGGAGGGTATCTCACATTCAATTGACAGAATGGATTCTAGACCATAGACTAACTGGAATGGTGTAAACTCAGTAGAAGACTTAACGGATGTCCGGTAAGCCCACAATGCTAAAAACAACATCATGTGCCAACTTGTTTTGTGAATCCCTATCATTCATCGAAGCATGGTAATGAGGACTTTGTTAATTGTGTTGACTTGTCTATTGTCTTGTGGGTAATAGGGTGTTGAGTTTTCATGGTGAAGACCCAAATTTTCAGTGAGTTCGGACATCATGAAGTTTCTAAAGTGGCTACCGTGATCAGTGACGATAACTTGAGGAACACCAAAACGAGCTATGATGTGACTGAATAAGAATAATGCTGCAGTCTTTTCGGTGTTGTCAAATGTCGGCACCGCCTCGGCCCATTTCGTAAAATAATATACAGCTACAATAATGTATCCATGCCCCCCGACCGAGTGAGGGTGACATGTCATGAAATAGATACCCCATTTCACAAAAGGACCAATGGAGACCACAGGATGAAGAGGAGCAGGGTGTGACGATATTTTATTGTTGTAGGTCTAGAAAGCATGGCATTTTTGGATGACAATTATACAATCGTTAAATAAAGAAGGCCAAAAATACCATGCACACAAGATATTCTGGGCAGTAGCATACCCAGACATATGACCACCACAAGCTCCTGAATGGTAGTCATTTAGGGATTTCTTGGCTTCGTCAAATGTGAGGTAGCATTGAAAAAAAGAGTCAATCCCATGACGATAAAGAGTATCACTAAGGATAATATACTAAAAGGCTTGGTAGTGTATTTGATGGCGGCCAGTACTAGACAAATTGGGCTGAAGAGTATGGGTTTGGAGATATATGATGATATATCCATACCAAAGATCATCAGAACTAATCAGGAAAAGGGATTCATCAGGTAATGAATCAAATGCTACATTTTCTGTCTCAGAGTAGGGAAAGTCACATATCAACTCGGCAAACACTAAGGATTTCTTGGACTTAGCGTGTTCAAATTCTAAGTCAAACTCCTGGAGTATCATGATCCATTTGGAGTATTTTCCCCCTAGCAGTTGACGTGTGAGAATGTGCTGCGTAGGGTTGCAGTTAGAAATTACCATAGTCTTGCGAGAGAGGATATAGTGCCAGAAACGTTGAACTACTTGGACGACTACCAAGGCCAGTTTTTCAACATGTAAATACTTGGTTTCGGTAGGTGTAAGACTTCGACTCAAGTAATAGATGATGTGTTCATCATGAGAATCATCCTCCTGGATGAGAACCATAGCGATGGTGTAGTCTGAGGCTGTGAGGTAGAGGAAATAATTGTGACTATAATCAGGTGGGAAGAGAAGTGGGGTACGTGTCAGAGACAGTTTCAAAGATTCAAAAGCTTTGTGTGTAGTGGTATCCCATACAAAATCAGACCCTTTCTTGAGAAGTCACATAAATTCAAGAGTTAGCTCGGCATAGTTCGGGATGAAATGACGAAGAAAGTTTTCCTTATCTTGCAAACTTTGTAACTGGCGAAGCGAAGAAGGAGGAGGGAAATTGATAATCACCTTGACCTTCAAAGGATCTACCCTGATCCCTTGACGTGAAACAATAAATCCTAGAAGTCAATCTGATTCGACGCAGAAAACACATTTGTGGGGATTCAAGCGTATATGGTAAAACCGACAGCAAAGGAAAATGGCTCGGAGGTGTATGGGATGATCTACATGGTGCATGGAATGAGCGGATAAGTCATTGAGATATGGCTGCATGATGTGTTTGATATCATGGAAGGTGTAAGACATAGCGCGCTGAAAAGTTGTGCCAGCGGTTTTTAAACCGAAAGGAAGTTTCCGATAGGCAAAAGTGCCCCAAGGACAAATAAAAGAGATTTTGTGTTGGTCCGTGGGAACAATATTGATTTTATTATATCTGGAGAAACTATTCATCAGAGAGAAGATTTCACTTCTAGCACAATCGTCGACGATCTGGTCGATGAAGGGGGTAGGAATGTTGTCTTTAGGACATGATTTGTTAATATCCCTGTAATCAATGCAGACGTAGATTGTGCCTTGTTTCTTGTCGATTGGGACAATATTGGAAACCCAGTAAGTGAGAGCCACTGGATAAATAAAGCCAACTTTGAGAAGTTTCTCGACTTCAAGCTTGATAGCGACCGCTTTACGTAGGTGGACCGGACGAAGGTGTTGTCGGATGGGTTTAGCATCTGGGTATGTCTTAATCTCATGTATCACAATGCCAGGGTCAATACTCGACATTTATTAATATCTCCAGGCAAAGATGTCACAAAATTATTTGAAAAGTGACTTGTGGGTGACAATTTCGTCAGGGGAACACGAAGCTCTAATATGCACATTTTCGACAATTCCAGGTTTTATGGATATGTTGAGGGGGATGGTGGGTGAGATATTACTTAAGTTCCTTTAGTGAAACGCATCATGTGTAACCTCGGGAATGGCATAAATGATGACAATGGTCGACGGGGTCAAGATCCATTGGTAACCCTCGATGGTGTGTTGTTCGAGGAAGAGGATGGAACGATGATGTCCATCATCCCAGGGGGTGTCTTCCATAACAGACATAATCATCTTGTCCATGGGAAAAATGACGTGAAAAGGATCTGGAGAGAAATCACCAAGAGAGGGGGTAGAAGGGGTTGTTGATTGAATGGCCTGATAGGTGGATTCAACCAGACTCAAAGGCATTTCGTCGTCATAATGAAGATGATCGTCGGGGTTGGGTATCATCCATGGGTCGTCAAACGCAAGGGTTCCATGAATAGAGGTGGAGATCATGTTGATTGAGGCAACAGATGGATGTGAAACATTAGGTGGTGGGCTGGGGAAGGTACTCAGTAACGAGGAGTCTTTAAGAAGACCCACACCGACATTCTCGTATCTGGGGGGGTGGGTTTGGCAATGAATGGTATGTTGCCGGTACGTGCATCAGAGTTAAAAAAGGCTAATTGGTCAATGGTAATTACCTTTCCTTGATGTGGGAAACGCACGAAACAAAACATAGTCAACATAATTGCGCACATGGAATCAATCCAGCTACGATCAAGTAGAAGGTTGTAATCGAGAGGAGCATCAAAGACCTCCACTTCAACTTGGACCATTTTTCCTTCTAACGTAATCGACAATGAAGGGAGTACACCGTAAGGCTTAAAACCAGATCCATTAAAGGCTTTGAGCATGTTGCGGGATTTAGTCAAAGGAGGAGAGCCGATGGCTTTCCAGTAGGTAATAGACATGACACACGTCGAGGCACCCTCGTCGATAACTATTCTACAATTTTTTTTTGTTGGAGACAATAACTTGTATTTGGAATGCGAGTTGAGGGGGTAACCTTGGAATGTGATCTTCCAAGTAAAAAATTATTAAATTCGTATCCATAGGTTCAATTCCACCGATAGCTTTCAACAGTGCCTTCCGTTGTATAGGAAAACTTTGAAGGACTTTGAGGGCTGACATTGTGGATGGTTCTTGGGCCAGATCTTCAACAATACTGTAGTTTTGGGTAGCATGGGCATGAGTATTGAAAGTTGATTTACAAACGACGCCCTTTGGAGGAGGGCGAAGAATCGTGTCGAGGCTTGGTCGTTCAAGATGAAGAGGACTGTTGGTAGGTGGAGGCATAGGAGATGGTTGGACCAACGAAGGAGGTATCGCATCAACCTTCTCTTTGGAGGAAGAATAATCTTTGGCTTGAGTGGTAAGTGTGATGCCATTCTACTTTTAATCACTTGTACGCATTAAGACATAGGATGTATTGGAGGGGAAGGTTGGTCATGAATGACCAATTGGGCTTGTTGTTGAGAAGGGAAGGGTTGTGACAATATGGCTGGAGTGGGTGGTTTTGTGGTCCCTTGAAGGAACTTAGTAACCTCGGCTTGTCATGGACAATCCTTAGTGTAGTGATCATAACCACAGATAAGACAAGGGTATCGGGATTTGCGCTTATCCCTATCATCATCAGGTGGTGTTTTGGTTCTCTCTGCTTGCAAATTATTTTTGTCCTCCTTATTCTTACCCTTTCCCTTTCTGGATTTTTTTTTACCGACCGGGGTAGATTGAATAACGTTTATCTCAGAAGTCTTGCCAGTGGGAGGGGTAGGGGACAGAGCATTTTGAACATTAGAAGAAATGGGTTTGGGGTTGTTTCTAGGGGTTTGGATGGAATGTAGTTGAGCATCGAAATTGGAAATCACATCGTTGACTGCATGAGAAGCAATAGGAGTAGTTGAAGTGGCATAAGTAGAAGGACAAGGTGCATCAGAGAGTAAGTCATAAAGAGTACCCGTTTGTGAGTAAATGAGGTCAAGGTATTGAGCATGACTAATGGCCTATTCTTCTGTGACAACTCCACCCATGGCGATGTCATGAATGATGTCATTCACGAATGATTTCATGAACCACTCTGCCAGCAACTGATCAGGAAGTTCGAGTTTGATGAGACGTCGTCTCCGTCGCCACTCATGAATGTGATCAGAGATATGAGTGGCTTTGGTTTGTTTGAAAGAACTCAAAATCTCGATCCCTATTTCATAGTGGATTGGTAACTGGTAGTGGATGAGGAAAGCCATNATGGCCTATTCTTCTGTGACAACTCCACCCATGGCGATGTCATGAATGATGTCATTCACGAATGATTTCATGAACCACTCTGCCAGCAACTGATCAGGAAGTTCGAGTTTGATGAGACGTCGTCTCCGTCGCCACTCATGAATGTGATCAGAGATATGAGTGGCTTTGGTTAGTTTGAAAGAACTCAAAATCTCGATCCCTATTTCATAGTGGATTGGTAACTGGTAGTGGATGAGGAAATCCATGGCAAGGGTGTTGAAGTCAGCGAAGAAACCTCGTGGTAATTCTATATACCACTTCACGGCGGAACCCATGAGGGTTTGCTGAAAAAGGTGTAAACGAATAGAGTCATCCATCAAGGATTTGGATGAGCACCAAAGGTGAAAAGTCATTACATGATTGTTCGGTTCCTCTCCTGATTTACCATCGAATTTAGGGATGTCAAAGGGTAGTTTGGCTGGTATGGTGGGCCATTGAGGAGAGTGATGGATTGGATCATTTAAAATCCTCGACAGATCTGAGAGATCTAGGGTGGCCAAGAAAGGTAATTGTTTATTCAAATGCGAGTACTGGTGACTTTGAAGAGGGAGTCCCATCGACAAACCAGTTGGACCAGAAGCAGTCTGCATATAATGCGAGGATTCAAGAAGATTCAGTTGTTGGTATGGAGGCAAGTAACTCATAGGGTTGTACCCTTGAATGGGGGCGTGGGGTTGAGATTTCGAGCCCCAAATAGGATTAGACGTGCCTGAATAGGGTTGGCCTGTACTAGGGGGTATGACGGAGCTCGTTTGAGGCTGTTGCCCCCTAGTCGGTGGAGGATTATGTTGTATAAGATGATTCCAATACTGGGCCAAGGATGGAGGTATGTTTTTTCCATAGGGTGGGGTTGGTGGGGGTTTCCCTCCAATCAGGGTTTGTGTCCCAATTGGGATTTGTCCAACAAGGGGGAGTTGATTTTGGCCTCCATGGTGAAATTTTCCACCAACAGGAATCTGGTAACTAGGTGTGAAAGATGAGATGGTGCCACTAGGATCAATGCCTCCTATAGAGGATGGAAGAGATCCCCTAAAAGGGGGTGGAGGAAGTTTCAGAATGAAACTGGGAAGATGGTGCACAGAAGGAGTGGGACCACCAGGAGTTCCATATGTGATTTGCGTAGGCACGAGAATAGAAGCATTTAATGCATGATATTAGGGTGGAAGTGTTGGGGTGGCTCTGGGCAAAAGCGGTGTGCCAATGGGGGCTTGGCTTGCCATGGTAATCCCGGTGTGAGGACTCATAGTATCTGTGTAATGGAACATTTGTAGAGGGAGAGTCAAGATGTGGTCAGCTTGCAGAGCTTCTGTACTAAGAAAATAATAAGCAATAGTAAAAGGTACTGCGTCTGGATCAGATGTTTCAAGCAGCTCAGGTGSGATAGTGATATCAATGCCTACTCCTGAGCCAAAGAGATCCTATCTAAAAATTCCAGTAGTCCAAAAAGGGTCTTGACCCTCAAGTCCTAGGAAAGGTCCAATTAGTGATCCAGAAGACTAAAMAACTAAGGCTCTAGAATAATTCACTCACATAATATGTCTCTCGGAGTTGGGATGTTCGGACGTCCTCTCAAGAATTGTTAATTCATAACCATTCTAGAGAGTTAGTTCTTTCCACTTGTGGAGTGGCAATGTCTTGGACTTCACTCTGTTGAGGAGATCCCTCTGGTGAGTTGGTAGGAAAGGGTTGAGAACCTTCCAGATTTTCTGGGGGTAAGCCTTGCATTCTACGTGAACGACGTGGAGGGTCAATTGTGATCGAATTAGAAATTTATGAAGGAAATTCTATGGTCAACTTGGGTGAAAAAACAACATGCACTAGTAAAAATCTAGGAAGCAGAACCAAACAAACAAGACCTTCTCATTCCGAAGTCACTAGTTGGTGATGAAATCCAACATCGTGACAACGAGACAAGAAGGGGCTAGGCTAAGACGGAAAAGTTACGTTGACAACCTACTTAACGGACTTACACCCTGGTACAAGCTCCCACACATAATCATGGGTATACCCTCCAAGGAGTCTGAGTAAGTTTGGCCAACGTCGATTCCAGGTACCGTGAAGACTTTCCCCTTCATAGTCACCTTGTGTAAGACCCTAAGAAGATAGGCTACCAAGGTTACCACTAACAACAATAATGCTTGGGGGAACAGTCGATAGTCCAATCCACATGCAAGGGTAGGGTATCTAGCCTGAAATCAAATTTAGAGGCTTCCACTCATCATTGTGGGTATACCTTCAAGTGACCCCCATAATACATGCAATCTCTACACCGATATCAACAAAGTAGGGTGAGTAACTCTGTCAATCTCAATGTGACCTCAGGTTTGACCCTTGTGTGAGAAGGGCTTCTCAGGAAAAAATGTTGCCAATGGAATTTGACACTCCTGTTGCGCCTCTTTCGTCATCTTAGTGAGAAAAATAGAGGTGCTTGCAAGCTTAGTTGGGTTTGCTAAGAAAGACATCTCCAAGGAAAAGGGTTAGAAAAAGAAATATAAAAGAACAACTAAGAATTAAACTAAGAAATAAAACAACAACTAAATTTATAAACATAGGGACATAAGGACAAAAGAAACAATGAGACCCATGTCACCAATGATAAGGCTGATATTAGTGAAAGAAAACACCGAGAAGCAAGGGGACTATGAGTCCCTTCTTCCTCCAAGGGAGGGATCTTGGACCCCCACAAGTAAGCTCTTCTTACAACTTTGAAAAAGAAAATGTAAATGGTGAAAGAATTCTTTGCTAATCCACTCAAGGGGGAAATGGATTTCCCAATGCAATGATGCAAGTATACTCTTGGCAATGATAGAAGAGTCCTCAAGAGAATAATGACAGCATAACTTTTCTTTGAATTCATTGAAAAATGAAGTTTATCCATGGCCTTTTTATAGCATTCCTTTGGGTTATTGTCTAACTAGTTTGTAGTGTGTAAAGAGGCTAATTAGGGAATTTCTAGGTCTTTGGCTAGCCAACCAGTTGAATCCAGTCCAGATTTGAGTGTCAAATCAACTTGGAAGCTGAACTAGGAGTGGGTGGGAGGCCGACCACTCTCATAAATACGTTTTTTCTCAGGTGTGCAGATTTTTGCGACAACAGTCATGCATCGTGCACATGTGCACGAATCTTACGTTTCTGTTTCGTACATGTGCGCGTGTGCCCAGTGTCTTCATAGAGCCCTTCAATGTTTTCACTATTTGTATAGTTTTTGATCCTTTGGGAATGCATTTTTGTTAATTCAGGTCCATGGATGACTTCATAACTGTTTGACGATGCTGAATTCTTGTAACCATTTGCAGACGAAATTTCAGTGATAACAGATGTCCCTTGATGGATGAGGTTAGGAGCATACGTATAGCCGAAATCCATCAATGTTTCTTCTAATGAGAATGTTGTTGTAAGAGACAACAATAGTGGGATTTTCAAGAGTGCCCCATTAGAGGGAAAAGGGAACCTGTAGAACCCAACCTTCCATAAGGTGTGTAAAAAATAAACTGTGTACAAACGAGGCAGGCATGCCCCATGCTCATGTCATGTAACTCAAAAAGAGGAATGAATTGTTGATGTAGAAAAATGCAGTGCCCTTGGGGGCAGTCGTGATAAAGGCAGAAGACAATTATGTGGAGGAACATACTCTAAATAGTAGGCAGTGACATCTGTAAGACGTATCACGGGTTTTGTAGGTAGTGATAGCCCGACCAAGTTCAGAGGTCTTGGGCAAGTATAAGAACTAACTACAATAGTCGCAAAGTAAGACCCACCGTAACATGAGAAAGTGTTGACGTCGAATGTTATGGGGGTCAACGAAAACAGGGAGAAATTTTGGTCCTCCCTGTGCCATCTGATATCTATCATTGAATGGGTAATGAGAATAAAGATACTGTTTCCCTTCCAGAAAACTGTGCTGATGTTGACAAAAAGGGGGATGTGACTCCCAAAATAAAATGGCTTCATGAAATCTACTAGGTGAGGTTAGGAAGTGGAGGAGGTACATGAACTAAGTCAAGATGTAGGAAGACTCAAGACTACCCTTGGTTGGGGTATATATGAGATAAAAGTGGTCGCAACCGTTCAACGAGGTCGAGTGTCAGGGCGACAACAAGACAGGGGATAAGTTGTGCCAGAGGGGGGACAAAGTGAAAAAACTCAGAGGGCAGAGGTAAGTGGCCTGTGGGGTACTTTGAAGATATGGATAATGTCATCAAGGGTAGATGATAAGTAGTTCCCCAACCAAGGGTGACATGGGTTGCGTTTTTCCAAAAAGGGAAGAAGGTCATCAAAGGTGACRACAAAAAGGTAATGTAACTGCTAGAAACAAAGACATTTGTACAATAAATAAAGAATAATTTGGGATAAGTGTACAAATACATAAACGGGTGCCCCAATGTGATATGGGTGGCCCAGGTAGGGMACAATTTGCTTGGAGAACTGGTGGAGGGTGGGGGCCCCATGGATGGGTTTCTGTATGAGGTAGGTGAATTGAAGGGAAATTTGCAGATGGGCAAACTGATTGTGGAGGAAATGGAGGGTTCATGATACTGCAGAGGTGCTGTAAAAAAGAGAACCGTGAAGAGATAATCTGGGAGTACATTGGGAAAGTTTTAGCAAAATGAGGAGGAGTATGTGGCTGATTCACGACATGATGTAAGACTATCGGGACTCCCATCCTTAAAGGGTTTTGAAAAACAGCATGAGTGTCAAAGGCGCAAAAAGGGTGCTATGAATGGGACAACTCATGTGGGTAGGAGTGCTACCGAGTGATAGTACCGAAGATGCAAATGGAGGTGTTGGTACTGCAGAGCCGGAAATGGGGATCCTAGAGGAAAATGCCAGAGGGTGTGAATGGAGATGCAAGTGAGATTTAGAGGGAAGGACTACATGCTAGTGCTAAGTATAAATCTGAAGGGATTGCGTGGATGTATGATGACCAAGTACCTACACACATGAAAACCAAATACCCGACGTGAACAATATCTGAAGAGAATCAAACATACTAGCATTTATTTGATAATTTTGAACATGAGCAGGCGTACCTGAGTGTGTCATGGGCAGAGGCTCTGCCGTGGAAAAGGGAAAATGATAACTTGATGGAAATTTTTGTGTAAGAGGCCGAAGATGGTTCGGAAAGCGAAGCGTATGGGCTCTTGTACCAAAG
>JASDQU010243109.1:257999-271891 GCA_032191745.1 Picea mariana
TTTTGTGTAAGAGGCCGAAGATGGTTCGGAAAGCGAAGCGTATGGGCTCTTGTACCAAAAAAAAAAAAAAAAAAATCAAAGTGGAAAAAGGTCTTAGATATGGACAGTGGGCCCATAATGCCATCCCAGTGTTACTGACACTATGGACAATCGGGCGGTAATTTGGGGGGAGGACATGTATCTCCCCTTTGCTTGAGTATTGATGAAGAAGTATAATGAATCACATTCACATGAGCATTTGTATGGAGTGTCGGAGGAAAATCAGGAAGATATGTGTGATGTGTTATGACTAATGTGTGGCAGATGTATGGGATAGATGGGCAATGGTGTGTATAATGGCCATATTCTAAACATATGGCGCAAGCGAATTTGGTTTGCAGTGCTTTGCTACTTGATTTAGTGGGGGTAGCGGTAGTACTTTCTATAGTGGTGAGAAGGGATGGTGTTTGATTGAGTGGAATTAGGTTACATAAATCAGGTAGAGATGGGAATTTGTGGGTTGGGTGGCCATCTTTCTCACATAGCGCGCAAAGAGGTTAAATGTGTGGGGGGAGTGGAGCTGTGGGCTCCTTCTTCTTTCGCCTGCCCCCAACTATGGAAGGGAGGTTAGTGAGTCGGGGTGTAGATGGTATGGTGGGAGTAAGTATGGGAATCATCATTGGGATTCTTTCCGTTTGGGGGGGAAGGGATGGTTGAGGAACCATATTTGGTGGATGTAAATACCAAACTGGAATTTCCAACACTATATTAGGGAGAGTAAGCATTGCGACTACTTGGAAAGCTTGTATGCCTGATGGAGGGTAAAAGAAGGGGGTTTGAGTAATGGCTTGGGGAACTATCTCCCAAATTGGGATATGGCCCTGGGGAGAGGTGAAATCGTGAACTGGTGGAGTCGACGAGTTCGCAAGAGGCTCATGAGGGGGGATCTATGCGACTAGTGGGACGTCATATATGATAGAAGCCTCCCTAGGAGGAAGGGTATCCTCTGTGTCAGTTCCTTTAGAGGAAACTACACACACTTGTGTTGAAAAAGATGGGTTTAGGAATGGTGGTGTTCCCTGACAAGTGCCCAACATGGGTGGGTCTTGGAATAATCTAGGGCCATTATTGGCAATTGGAAAATCATTCAGGCTAACATGAACAAGGGGGAGGATGTTATCGATGTTGGAGGAATGGTTAGGCTCGTAATGTGTAAGTTGGTCGATGGTGATGATCTTCCCATTATGGGGAAACATCATCATACGAAACACAGAAGAGGTGACCGCCTTCATAGCATACATGTAGTTGCATTCGAACAAGATATTGTAATCAAGATGGGCATCGATAAATTCAATGTCAATGAGATGGTTTTTCCCCCAAGTTCTATGGGGATGTTTTGACAAATCCCTGTCGAAGATGTTGGTTGACCGTCGTAAGCTCGAAGGGTGATGGTAGAGGGAATTAGCTCAGGGGAGGCAATTTTTTGCCATACGTCTTTAGACATGATGTAGGTGGATGCACCTTCATCGATGACACACCGATAAGCTATGGTGTTCCAGATCTTAACTAGTATTTGGAAGGCTACTTGGGTGGGAAGACGTGGTTCTCCATTATCAGAATCAAATGTGATCAGCTGGGTGTCAGTTGTGTCAATTGCCCCCAAGGCAGAAAGCAAGGATTTTCTCTGTGATGGATACGTTTGGAGGACCTCCAACACAGATATGGCTGTAGGAGACTGGTCTAAGTCATCAACCAGATTATAATTATGAGCAGCCCTAGTATGAGGGTTATGTACATTCCATCGTAAAGGCATACGTGGTATGCGAGGAATGGGTTCCGCGTTAGGACGTGGAACCATCAATGATTGTCTTGTAGTAGTTGGTCATTTTTCTGAGGTGTTTGGGGTAGGTTTGAGAGGCATACCATATTGACGATTGCAATTTTGCAGAAGAATTTCTTCATTGGTGAGGAGGATACTGCGATCAACCAAATTCCTGGGTTGAGTGGCACCCGGGGTTGCATATTGCCCCATTTGTGGTGGGGTAGGGTTGATCATTTGTTGGGTGTTCATCATACCTTGGTATGGAATGGGGTTTTGAAAAATAGTTGGATGCAGTGGTTGCAAATACTGTTGTAGGGCCGGTTGAGGGGTAGATGGTGTCAGAGGGTCCTGTGAGTGCATGGATGCCCTCATTTGTTGGAGGTCAGGAATTTGGGGGAAATAATGAGTATAATGTCCATACTCATTACATATAGTGCAAGGAAAGTTAGTTCAAAGATTGTTGTTCTTACCTTGGCATGATATATTGGTATTGATGCCCCCTTGGGGGTCTTGGTATTGATTTCCCCCAATGGGATGGTTGTGGGGCTCATTCCCGCCTTGACCTAGATTGCCATTGTTCCTGTTTCTACCTTTCTTTTTGGCATTATTCGATGGATGGGTCGGATTGGCTGTATTCAGCTATTCGAAATTTTGATATTGCTGAACGGGAGAGGGTTGAACAAAATTCACCCCAGCATGAGGATGTGGGGGAGCCATGGGTTGTGGGGGACCAGGAAATGGAAAGTACGTATTCTATGGGGTTAACGATCTGTAAGGTACATAGGAGGGCATGATGCTTTCACTAGTACTATAAGCTAAGGTAGAGGAGGTACCGAAACTCGTTTGAATAGGTGGGTGTATGGGGGGTGCCGGTGGTGGCCCACTAATGGGTGGGGGAATCGCAACAGGGTATGATTGTTGATAAGGGGGCGGGGGGAAATACGAAGTGCCCCTGTATGCCGACAGGTATTGAGGTGTTCCATACATTGGTGGTTTTTGGGATTGTGGACTGTGGTGAATGGTATTACCGATCAGTCCGTCTGCTGAGTGAGACATCCCAGGTTTGTCTTGGCCAAATGGCACAGGTTTTGGGAGATCATGAAGTACAATGTATAAGTACCTTGACTGTGCATAGATGAGGTCATATTGTTGAGCCTTACTGATGGCTTCTTCTTCTGACTGAGGGAAGGTGGAAGCTACATCCTTACCAAGGAGAGAGACAAGTGATCTAAGAAGCCATTCAAGGCACTGTTGTTTGGTGGTTTCTGCTTTGCACAAACTACGTCGCCTACGCCACTCCTGAATGTGATCAACGATATGTGTGGCTGAGGTTTGTTTGAAATTAGAGAGTAGTTCCAGACCGTTGTCATGGCGGATTGGTAATTGGAAGAAGGTAAAAAATGCTTTGGCCAAGGACTCAAAAGTCATATGGGAACCCGATTTTTCATCTACATACCATTTGGCCAATGGGCTAGTGAGTGTGTGTTGAAATAATCGTAGTCTGATGGAATCATCAATAATTCTGTTGGAAGAGAACCATAGGTGAAAAGTCATGACATGGTTGGCAGGGTCATCTCCTGCCTTTCCTTCAAACTTGGGTATGTCTGAAGGTAGTTTGGTGGGCATTGCAGGCCATGTGGGGTCATGCAATATAGGATCATTGGTGAGTTTTCTTAGATCTTGTATGTTGAGAGAGGACACATATGGCATCTGTAGTGGAGGGGGAGGATTAGCTCCAACCATGGTGTAAGTGTGTTGTGAACCTGACCCTCGAGGGGGGCTAGGTGGGTTGGTGCTTCCACCTTGAAGTTGGTCCGTCACTTCTGTGTAAAGGAGAGTGAGTGGAAGGAGGGACTTGGGAAGTGGACCCAAGTAATGTGGAACCAAGAAAAGCTGATCCTAATACAGTAGCACTCACATGAGTGTGTGAAGGTGGTGTCGATGAGTGGGCAAGACTAGACACTCCCCCTAAGATAGGAGGGAGGTTTAGCAAGCATCTAGAATGACAGGGATTCTGTGGGTCCCCTATGATGTCCAACTAGCTGAATGAATGTGTGAAAATGGTGGTGAGAGTAATAAAGAAACAAGAGCCTTTTTGTTGCAAAATTTGAACTTTACACAATATATATATCCAAATCAAAATGTAGTTAGAAGTGCATCATACATAAAGTGTTTTGAAAAAGAAGAATATATGTGGATAAGTGGGTTTTGTCCACATGGGGAATCAAAGAAAACAAATGCTTGTGTCCTAGAAGACGTAACGTCCTTCCTCTCAAATAGCACTGAACCTTCCAATAGTACTCAACAGTGGGGTCTGAAGTCACCGGAAGAGAATCTAGTGAAGGATAAAATAATTGGTTATAATGAGGGGTAAAGGGGGCATATCCCAAAAGAGCTGGCGATATTTCCCAATAGCTACACAAAATCCAATCAAGGTGCAATTGCAACCCATAATTTCCACCTGGGTAGATGTCCTAAAATTTGGTCACTAGGTACCTCCGTCAAAGTGCGACATTTAGATTTTCGGCCTCAGAAATGGGTCACGGGCTAGATCCTATCCAAGAAGTGGGTGCCTCAAGGGGGGACGCATAGAACAACTGAACCTTGGCCTTCAACCCTTCATGGGTATCTCCCTGCCTTATGGTGTTAGAAACACTTGACTTGGAGGATTTTCAGTTCCCTATTTGACAACTTCTATGGTTTTGACAATGTGAGAACCAGATAATGGGGAGTTATTTGGATGCCTATCCCCGAAATCCTACCTAGACTAAAAAATTTCTTTTAGCACCTCCTGTGGATGAAAACTTAGTGAGTTTTTAGAAAAATTTTAGATGTATTTGTTTTGAGAGGTTGGGGGTGTGAACCAACTTCATTGAATTTAAATGGGAGTGGATAGTTTCATCAAGAAAAGGGTGGGGTGTTTCAGAATCCCTTTGGAGGAAACTTACTTTGACCTCCAGGTTTCAAGAAGAAGCTATGTGAGCAATAAGTGACTTTTTTGTGTGAATGAGTGAAAGTGTGCCAATTTTCAGTGAATTAGGTGTCACCTTGCTGCATGTGGACTTCGCTTGGTCCTTACAAGTGTTGATTGCCTAATTAACTAAGTGCCTTTGGTACAACCTTGCATAATTCAAAAGTCCCTAGGAATCTAGCATGTGGAAATGTGGGTCCATTACTATCCCTTTAACTCCCTATTGTGATATAATCTAAGAAAAGCTTTGAAACTATTCTAGATGGTGATCATGTGGGCATGTATGGGCCCGTTACAAAACCTTTAAACTTCCCTAGTGATTTGATCTAAGAAAGTAAATTTCAACACTATCCTATCTTTGTAGCATGTGGGCATGTATGGGCCCGTTACAATATTAAGAAGTGTTTGAAAAAATAAACTAAGAGGAGTCCCAAGAAGGCCTATTGTCCTCTCCTAAAGGTTTTAATCTTTTTAAGGGAGATGATATTGTTTCACAATCTTTTTCTGATTCTCAAGGTTGCTTGGAGGTGTGAGAGAAGAGCATACTAAGCGATTGTTATCCAAATTCTAGTCCCAATGCAAGTTAAATGTGATTACAAATGATTTCCTACTTATATTTTGAGTCAAAACAAGCCATCCATGTGGATAAAATGAAAGCAAAAGAGGAAATTGATTTTAACCCCATAAGTGCCTATGTGTTTTGACTAACCCCTTTATATGAAGAGGGGACTAAGTGTGGTGCAGCTTTAAAACATGCTTGAAATCATTTTTAAGAAGGCTAATGGACTTCCCCACATCTCAAAAACTTTACAATGTGAATTTTTTCACAGATGCGTGGGTCTCAGTGGAGACAGAGGCGTATAGAGCGCATGTGCATAGACCTGAAAGAGTTAATGAGCGCACGTGCACAGAAAATAACTGTGACTTGAGCGCATGTGCGCACGATGCGCGTCTGTGGGCCTAAAAACCTATGCACAGGTGACACATGACCGTGAATGAAAATTATGGATGGAATTCTCCTAATTCAACTTCGAATTGGATGATTGGCAGGTCGGCTTAGGCCGGTTAATGCACCTGCAAGTTAAATAAACCAAAAGAAGAGCTAGAAAAACCCAAATGGGGTAGGACATTGATACCTTTCCCCAGTGGATTTGCCAATCTGTTGCACCTCTTTCTTCACCTTAGTGAGAAAAATAGAGGTTCTTTCAAGCTTAGTTGGGTTTGCGAAGCAGGACAACTACAAGGAAAAGAGCTAGAAAAATAAATATAAAAGAACAACTAAGAATTAAACTAAGAAATAAAACAACAACTGAATTTATAAACATAGGGACATAAGGACAAACGAAACAATGAGACCCATGTCACCAATGATAAGGCTGATATTAGTGAAAGAAAACACCGAGAAGCAAGGGGACTATAAGTCCCTTCTTCCTCAAAGGGAGGGCTCTTGGACCCCCACAAGTAATCTCTTCTTACAGCTTTGAAAAAGAAAATGAAAATGGTGAAAGAATTCTTTGCTAATCGACTCATGGGGTGAGATGGATTGCCCAATGCAATGATGCAAGTATACTCTTGGCAAGGATAAAAGAGTCCTCAAGAGAATAATGGCAACATAACTTTTCTTTGAATTCCATGAAAAATGAAGTGTATCCATGGCCTTTTTATAGAATTCCTTTGGGTTATTGTCCAACTAGTTTGTAGTGTGTAAAGAGGCTAGTAAGGCCATTTCTAGGTCTTTGACCAACCACCCAGTCGAATCCAGTCTAGATTTGAGTGTCAAATCAACTTGGAAGCTAAACCAAAAGTGGGTGGGAGGCTGACCACTCTCATAAATGCACCATTTATCAGGTGCACGACTTTTTGTGACAACAGTCACGCATCGTGCGCATGTGCATGAATCTTGTGTTTCTGTTACGTGCATGTGTGTGCGCACCCAGTGTCTTCATAGCGCCCTTCAATTTTTTCACTATTTGTATAGTTTTTGACCCTTTGGGAATGCTTTTGGGTTAATTCAGGTCCATGGATGACTTCATAATTGTTTGACGATGCTGAATTCTTGTAACCATTTGTGGATGAAATTTCAGTGATAACAACTCCTTACCAAAAGATGCTATTGTGTGTTTTGTTCTTTGGAGAGTGTATCTCACTGCCTATTGCAAATCTCTAGCTTAAGTAATGTTGGTGTAAAAGAGCCCTAGAAAAAGTTACTAGTTAAATTTTAAAATTGTGCAATATTATTAAAGACTATTATTACTCAATGGAGACGGAAATGAAATGGATGTTGTGTGAGACTCTGACCCAACAATGCATAGATAGGAATGAATGATACAAATGTTTTGTTCGATGAATCCTATTTACAGGAGGGAAAGATGATTTTTCTGGAACAACATGAACTACGATGTATGATCTTCTCATAAACGCAATATCAATCAATCATTAACAATGCAAATTCTCTATTCATTCTCTTTCAATACTTGAATGCCAATATTTTTTTCGAATAAAAAGTTTCTTAAATTTTTTCTTTTTTTTTAATTTTCACTAGAAACCAAACAACAGTGGTGGAATCTAAGAAAAACAAGCAACCAATGAAAAATAAATACCCAACAAACACCCAAACTAATCTTTCAACGAAGACAAAAATAACAAACAGACAAGACTAGTCTCTTCAAATGCATATGGATAACAATTTTCCAAGTAATGAGCAATTGAAAAAGACAATTAATCCCAACTTTTAAACTGATCACTATCTCCTGACCAAACAAGCACTCGGATTTCAAAACAAGAGATTATATCCTTGTTAAGAAAAGGTCAAGAGGTAACAATTGAGAAAAATGAACAAGAATAGCTTTCAATTTTCGAAGACTAATCATTCATGAGATTCAAAGTCAAGAAACAATAAATCATTGGTCAGAGAAGTTCTTTTCAGACCCACTGTTGAGTCGCCAAAGTACCATATTTTTACCAACCTTTCACTTTTTCAAGTCACTTTCACTTCACTTTTAACCATATTTCTCTTTCCCACACCCTTACATTAAACCATTTTCATGATTACATGGGTTTTAAACATATTATTTTCCAATGCATCTATTTTAGTGTTTTTGAGTGAATTTATGATTAAATATTGGAAAAATAACATGTTTACACTTATATATGAAAGTGGGATGAGTTTCATGATGTTTACAGGTGTATTTGAAGACTCCAACCAAGTCAAACTTGACCATCAAGCCTCAAATTTGAATCCTCTTCAACCCCTCAAAGATTTGATGAAGATTTGGAGATTTACTCAAGTATCTTGGATGGAGATTAATCATGAAAGAGAGATCTGTGAGAGGATTTTTAGAGATATCACTTGATATGTGTGAGCACATGGTTGTAACGAAATGAGACATTTGTGGATCTAGGATACATTTGTGGATCTAAGTTATCTTAAACTTTTGTATAAATAGGAGTGCCTCCTCCATTTCAAGGAGAGGACTCTTGGAGCATTGTATCCAACTTATGATGGAATAAGAATCAAGTTTTCTTTTCACATCAGTTTCCATTCTCTAGTTTAGATTTAGAATGCTTTAGTTTATGTGTTACTTTGTTCTTGGGAGAATTGAGCTCACTCCAAATAGATCATAGTAGCATTTTCTTCTTGTTTTAATGCTTTGAATAGGTTTATATGCTTTATTGTTATTTGATGATCTTGATTGTTGATGGGTTATTTGAAACATTCCGAGAAGACCTCCTGAATGGGAGCTAGTGTTTCCATGCTTACAACAACTAAGCCTTTTTAAGAGTATTTATTTTCAATGCATTAGTGTTTACTTGATGATCTTGATTGTTGATGGGTTATTGGAAACATTCTGAGAAGACCTCCTGCATGGGAGCTAATGTTTTCATGCCTACAACAACTAAGCATTTTTAAGAGTATTTATTTTCAATACATGAGTGTTTACTTGATGATCTTGATTGTTGATGGGTTATTTGAAACATTCCGAGAAGASCTCTTGAATGGGAGCTAATGTTTTCATGCCTACAACAACTAAGTCTTATTAAGTGGAATGCAAGAGTTAGGATTTGATTGAATTTTCTTAGATTAGAGTTAGATGCCTACTCCTGCATATATTTTGCTGGCATCATCACAAGCTTACAAGCATCCCTGGTTGACATTAAACCGTTGAGAATTTATGCGACATAGACAACACTCAACATTTTGGTGTCGTTGCCGGGGATGGTGCTAAGGGATTAGGCATTAGGAATTTAATTTAGTCTGTTTTGTTTTCTTTGGTTTGATTGATGCAAAGAAAGGAGCTAACTCATGATGAAATGACATCTTGGTGACAACAAGATCTTATGAGAGCCACTTTGTTTACTAACCATTTACGGACAAAGGATCTAGAATGCAACCCAAAGACTACATTGAGGAATGGTATCAAAAAGCGGTTATGCCACAATATTCATCGATTCTTCAAAAGATCCTTGTGGCAAATCAAAAGGTCAAGTCGATTTCGCATATCCTTACAAACAATCAGGTACATTTTTCAAGTTGGGATATGAGAATTTCAAAAATTCTAATCCGTAAATGGCTTCATTGGAAGCATGAATATACTTAAAAAATAAGAATAGTTTTTAGATAGATAGGAAAAATAAAAATAAACTTTTATAATTTTCAGGATAAATTTGATATTTTGTCGTGCAGTAAGAACCATCCATCTACTAACCCTTGGCAGGAAATATTTGCAATAAAACAAATGATTGAGAACAAGGAGCGGAAACAAAGATCACAAATGACAAATTAAGGAAGATCAACAGGAAAAAGGGACACACATCAAGGAGGAAAACAAGTGGAGTTTAAGGCGCTAAAGAATTTGAGGTCTACATAAGAGGTAATTTTTTTAACATGCTTTTCAAGTTGCAAATTTCAAATATATTAAGCATCGCCAGGTTCCTGAGTATGCTCTCTTCCTGTGCCTTGTTTTCATCTGGAAGATCAGAAAGAGGATTTGGAAGTTAGTCATGTATGTCTATTTTGATTCAAAAAAATTTCCAACATATTTTTTTTTTGCGACAAAATTTCACAAATAAATTCCATACTTAAAAATCAAAAAATGATGTGTCTAGGATGTTTTTGGAGTTGATCTAAAACCTATGACAGGTTGCGCAATGGCCTTTTATTTTGTTACTATAGGTATACATAAAGTTAAAAATAATAATAATAATAATAATAATAATAATAATAATAATAATAATAAAATTAAAAACAATAAATAAATAGTTTTAATCCTAGTTATATTTAAACTAGTGTATTAACTAGTTTATTAGTTTTAAACTATAATTAAAACTAAATAAAATAAAAAATAAAAAATAAAAAAACAAAAACTAAATTAAAAACATTGTTTATATATATATATATATATATATATATATATAAACAATTTATAATAAAAATGTAGATATATATATAAAAAAAAAACCAAATCATATTTAAAAAAAACACACATAAAACAAACCAATAAAAACAAAATAATAAAAATTAAAAAAAAATATATAAAAGAAATAAAACCTATCCAACAATGGCGGCAGTGGATTCCGTCCATTGCTTTGACCAAAAGAAGACGGCCATAGCTGTGACATGCTGAAAGCGGGGGGGAAGTCTGATCAAGATCAATGGATGCCCTATTGAGCTAATCGAGCTGGAGATTCTCCATTACAAGGCCTTCGAACTGATTATTTTGTTGGGACGCCAACGCTTTGCCGCCATGGGAAGGAGGGTTTTCATGGACGCTTTCCAAGTCTATAAATGAGAATAAAAAAAAAGCATGCTCTACTGAAAGGCTTGCACTGATGGCTGAATGCAATGTGAAGCTGGTTGTTTCCATTGTTGTTATGGAAGAATGCTTTCAGCCAATGTTGGATCCAAGGACAGGCATAAATATGATTCCCCATGTAGTCTATAGTTGGGGATCGAATTACAGTCGCTTAAACTATCAAGGATTTTACACTGTGGTGTTGGAGAAGGGAGATGAGCTCATTTCTGTTGCATCAATCAGATCATGAAACGTATCTTCATGGAAGAGGTATCCAAGCAGGAGTATCAAAGACAACAAACACCGTGTTTTGTGGACAATACTGTGAAAAGATTTTTGCAAGTTTGCATCATCTCCTGGCAATTTCAAATCATATTATATGAGAATCAGGGCACACATCACAGATATATGCCATTCGAAAAAGCATCTCCAAGGTCCTGGTCGCCTTCTACCAAAATTATGTGGACGAGCAGTCAGAGAAGGAGATCAAAGATATTCTCAACACCCTACTCGTGGCTGATCTCAAGCGCTACGAGCCCAAGAAGTTTGGAGGTCACGATGCCTGTGCTCGGCCTTTGGTATTTCCAATATCTAAACATGCAATAAAACATTTTCTTTGCGCGAACTGTACCAAGTCGTTAAATCAAAAAGAAGGCCACGAATTTACAAAGAATTAAACCACAATCCACTGCTATTTTTGTGCATATAAAATTTTACAGGTTAAAACAAAATCTTCAATGGACTGTTTGGTTGAGAATGCGAAGGTTATAGAATCAAAATCATTGCGGTGTGCTCCGATTTGATTTGCGGATCCTATGGCATATTCAATTCAAAATCAAAATCTTCGGTGTCTATTTTAAAATACAATGCATGGCTCATTGGTCGGTTCGATTGGTTATGATCACTGACATTCTAGATTCAATCCTGGCCTATTCTCCTGTTCTCCTTTAACAAGAGTCCTGCAATAGAATAAAACTTTGCATGCCAACCAAATATCTGCCCTCTGGAGTGACAGATTTTTTTTTTTTATACCGTGCAAGTTCTACCATTAAGATCCATGAATCATTGCTACACCTGGCAAAACGACTTGGTAATATGGTTAGCAAGAAAGAAATCACGTGTTCAATTCTCATGAAATCCATTTGGTGGTGAATTCAATTTATTTTGGTCAAAATAAGGCCACCATGTGGCAGTTTGTGATTGGCCCACGTGGAGAGCTCCAATTTGTCCATTTGTCTACTCAGTGAACAATCCAACCATATGCCATGTGGCACTCTTGCATGCAAATTTTTCCCTGTTTTCCGCAAACTTCTGACAGTTATAACTTTCTCATACAGAGTCTGTTTGACACGAAACAAGCGACGTTGGAAAGCTATGGACAAGATCTATGCAATGGAGTCATTATCATAGCAATTTGAGATAAAAAATATTTGGTCATTTTTCTTGGATTTTGCAGCCATATGACTTTGAAAAACAGTTTAAATCATCAGATCATGAAAACATGCTATAAATATATTATTTGGTTTTTGAGTCACTAAAATTGAGCATCAAACGATGAAGTTATCAAAGAAACACTGACAGGTTGTCCAAGGTGCACCACTTCCCAATAAGTAAAACATGCATTTCATTTCATTTTATTTATCTTCCTTGAATTTGTTAAGCACTATTTGTGGATTTTTGCGTATATATCGAATGAAGAAAGAGTGATCACCTCTATTCGCTGATAAACTTACGTTTCATTGCAGATTAATGTCAAGTTTTTGCAGGTTCCAGGATGATGAAGAAGACCAATTTATGCACTAGTGGTTTTCAAAGACCACATACTCTTGCGAAAAGCATGTCCCATTGAAGTCATGAAGAAGTCAAAATCATTATATTTCAGACCATATCCATCATACCATTGCTATCAAAAGAATCCTTCCAGAACCATTATGTGATGACTCATCTTCTTTCCTTTGAGCCTAACATGTTGAACTCAATCCTAAACTTGTCATCTTCCTATCACTACTAGATCATAGCTTCAACCCCTTTGAAAGTTTCATACTTTCCTGCCTCACTTTCACTCACCCTTAACCCATGAATAAAGTCATTCAGCTCACTTACCATACTGAATTCCCACATTGTCACTTTCCTTTTTCCAAATAAAGCCTGCTTGATCTTTCATCTATGGTCCTCTAAATCATTACTTTGTACTCGTGTTAGATGATGGGAAATTACTTATGGCCCTCCTTCTGACAAGTCTTGACCCATCGACATCAGCACATCATCTGGGATTGAGACTAGAGACCTTTTCAGTACCTTGAGGCTTGCATGCCTTAATGGCAAGTTCTTTCGCCAATAAACAGTGGGAATATATCAATGTCCCCTGTTTGTCGGATCTTCTAGGTGACTCGACGTGCAACACATTTATTCGTACCTAGTAAGATGTACTTGGGAATCTTGAATCTCATTGACATTAATGGTGAGTAGTCTCGTGTCGGTTAACAACATTCATTAATGGTTGGTAATCCGACAATTTCTTTCTATGTTCGACTTCAGCAAAATCCATTCACATAGATAAGAATTATGCCATGATGCAGATATGAATGAAGACTATATGGTTCCATGACACTCACATCAGATTGCAACAGTGTTCAAGTAAATCAAATATTCATCTCTAGGGTTCAGCAACAACAACTTAGTTCCATCAATAATATGGTACTTATGTACCAATTTCAGATCTCATTCTATGTTCATACACTCAAGAAGATCATATTATTTTTACTCCAAAGATCCATGATCGAATAGTAGCAGCCAAAAGATTGCAGCCATACAAAGATCTCTCAGATGCATAGCTCATGATCTTCTCAGGTAAGTGAAGGTATGTTGTTTTCCAATCTTTAATCAGTAATTCCTTGAATGCTAAAAGNGGGGGGGGGGGGATATTCATCATACCTTATATTCTTCTGTCATTTCATTTATCCTATATTACATCTTTCATAACTTCATATGCTATTGACCAACATATCTTCCCAATTGAGTGTTATTTCTTTTATAAAGCACCTTCATTGATCTCCTAAAATGCATCATTGGTTTGTACATGAAGCACATATTCCAAAGCAAATATACCATGAGGAGGATGGTTTCTATTCCTTCAACATACTTCAATACACATTATTGAATAAGACTAAAAGAATTGAATGGTTGATACACACCTTACTGAATCATCATTTTGAATGCATTCATATGATTGAAATTTCAAGTCTATTCTTTGTTGTAGCAAGAAAAAGAAAAATGAAAGTGTTGTTACACAAGAACCAACACTTACAATATTGATGGTTGTCACACA
>JASDQU010243109.1:278885-295042 GCA_032191745.1 Picea mariana
ATGATCTTGATTGTTGATGGGTTATTTGAAACATTCCGAGAAGACCTCCTGAATGGGAGCTAGTGTTTCCATGCCTACAACAACTAATCCTTTTTAAGAGTATTTATTTTCAATGCATTAGTGTTTACTTGATGATATTGATTGTTGATGGATTATTTGAAACATTCAGAGAAGACCTCTCGAATGGGAGCTAATGTTTTCATGCCTACAACAACTAAGCCTTTTTAAGAGTATTTATTTTCAATACATGAGTGTTTACTTGATGATCTTGATTGTTGATGGGTTATTTGAAACATTCCGAGAAGACCTCCTAAATGGGAGCTATGTTTTCATGCCTACAACAACTAAGTCTTATTAAGTGGAATGCAAGAGTTAGGATTTGATTGAATTTTCTTAGATTAGAGTTAGATGCCTACTCCTACATATATTTTGTTGGCATCATCACAAGCTTATGAGCATCCCTGGTTGACATTAAACCATTGAGAATTTATGCAACATAGATAACACTCAACACCCACATACAAATTTGGGCATCTGAGGATACAAAAAGCCTTAATCCAAAAAGTTTGCAAATGGGTTCACAGGCTAGCAGTGGGGTGCAGTGCGAGAATGAAGGATTCTTGTAGGCTAGACAAGGGCAGAGTGCAATAAATTCACACTGAACTTAAAAATAGGGTGCGAACCCTAGTGGTTCTCATAGGATACAAAAGGGTGCAGTGCGAGAAGGCCTGAAACTAAGAAAAATTTGGAAAAAAGACAAAATTTTTTAAGGAACTTCTGGACCCAGTGAGTTTATCAGGGTCTCCTCAAGACTCAGAGATTGATGGAAATGAAAAATGACAAGTTAAGAGAAAATGGCCAAGGAAACACCACCAAAAACCACCAAAAATGGGTTGCTATCCCCAGTGGAGTCGCCAATTTTGTTATTGGACAAATCGGTAGGTGCGGACACTAACAGATCTCCCTAGATCCACCTGGATCTAGAACAAAACAGGACAGGACACAACTCTTTCCCTAAGTTGTAGTCATTGAATCTACTAAAGGGAAGGAATAAGTTACATACCTTGATATCACTTCCTTAGGTCTTTGTTGTTCCTGCTTAATTCCAGTGTTTTTCGTGAAGTCAAGTCCAAGACAACAAAAACCAACCAAAGTGAAGATAGCAAAGTATATTCAATGTCAACTTATGCATATGATCAAGGAGTTACACAATAAAGTAAGAGTGACTTTATGGGAAAGGGACATGTCGCTGAATCATATTAATTGAAAGTAGAAGATACATCCTGATCACCTTGATGTCACAAGCTTCCTTTCAGTGACCCTTGGTTCCAACACACTCACTTTCTCTATACTTGCATGAAGAATATCCAATTCCTTTTGATAGACAAAATAGAGTCTTCAAGCTTCTGTCCAAGTAGGGTTCTTCACACAATTCTTTCACCAATTCTTCATTTAATATTGCTTAACCTTTTCCATGAGAAACCTTTCAATATATAGGAGAAGGAGAGATGGTTACATGGATGAGGATGATCCCATCAAATCTGATAAGTTAGTAGAATGACAACCATGTGAATACCAACTCATTTTCTAGAATATTCCCTTCTAGAACCCTTGAGACCTATTCTCCTTTCCAAGCTTAAAAATAGGTTCACACCCTATATATGGAGTAGACTGCAAGAAGTTTGCACCCTAAGTGTGGGTGGCCTGCAAGAATGAAGGATTCTCACACCCTAGACCATAAGAAGCCTGTGAAATCATCCTAAAAATATGTTTTTGGAAGAAGACAAGAGCCACTTTTCTCAAGAAAAAGATCTTTGTTGGGAGCCTGAATACATCACTATTGAGACATCACCAAAGTGACCAAAATCATGTGTAACATCTCTACAAGATAAGAAGAAGAGATGTGGTTGGTATGTTGACAGTGGTTGTTGAAAACACATGACAGGTGATAGAGATATGTTTCTTACATTAAGAAAGGAAAGATATGGATCAGTCTCCTTCGGAAATAATGATTCAGATAAAATCATTGGAAAAGACATAGTCAAAATTGGGAACAAGAATACAAAAGTAGAAAATGTTCTACTAGTAGAAGATATGAAACATAACATTCTAAGTGTAAGTCAAATGTGTGACCAAGGTCATAAAGTTACTTTTGATTCACAAAAGTGTGAGAGATTTTGATTCACAAAAGTGTGAGATAAGAAAAGAAGGTTCAGGAAAATTGATTGCTACAACTGCGAGAACTTCAAGAAACATATATGTGTTAAGTGAAATTGGAAATGAAAAGTGTTGTCTAGGAAAGGAAGATGAAATTTGGCTATGGCACAAAAGAATGGGTCACATACATTTTGATAACCTTGTCAAAGTCAACAAAAGAGAAACAATTAGAGAAATGCCCCAGATCACGAAACCAACCAACACTTTATGCACGCATTGTCAACAAGGAAAGAAAACAAAGACCGGGTTCAAATCAAGGGAATATTCAACAACAAGATCATTGGAGATTATGCATACTAATCTAGTTGGACCAACTACAACAAAGGGTTTAAAAGGTGAGAAATACTTTATGTTATTAGTTGATGATTATACAAGAATGACTGTAGTTTGCTTTCTCAAGAATAAGTCAAAAGATTTTGAAAACTTCAATATCTACAAGGAAATGGTTGAAAATGAAATGGATTAAAAAATCAAATGCTTGACATATGATAATGGAGGAGAGTTCACTTCAAATTAATTTATGGACTACTGCAGCAGTCATGGAATAAAAATGCAATTCTCTGTTGCTAGGACACCTCAAGATAATGGAGTTGTTGAAAGAAAGAACAGGACAATACAGGAAATGGCTTGAACAATGCTAATGGATTCCAATTTGACAGATATTTTTTGGACACAGGAAGTGCATACAATATTTCAAATTCAAAATAGAGTAATGCTAATAAACAACACTGACAAAAATTGCTACGAGCTATGGAAAGGAAGACCAGGAAATGTGAAGAACTTCAGAGGTTTTGAAAGAAAATTCTACATCAAAAGAGAAGATGGAAGAACGAGAAAGTTTGACTCTCGCATGGACAAAGGAGTACTTTTTCATTACTCAAGTACAAGGAAATCATACAAGTGTTACAACCTTAAATTGAACAAATTTGTGGAAAGCATCAACGTAACAATTGATGAAACATATAGACAAGAATTAAACGAAGAAGAACATGAATCAATGGAACAACTTTACGAAGAAGAAACAGGTAGACAAGAATTAAAGGAAGAAGAAAATGAATCAATGGAAAAAATTTATGAAGAAGAAACAAAAGATGAAAAATAAGTAGAAGGGGAAGATGAAGAGGATCCGACAGAAGAAGAAGAGAAAGTTCAACAAGTGCCTCCAAAGACACCTAGCGAACGAGTATAGAAGAATCATCCTTCAGATCATATTATCATAAACAAAGATGCAGAAGTTGAGACTAGAAGAGGAATCGATTCACCAAAACAAATACACCTAGCACTCTCATCTACGATTCAACCAACATATTTTGAAGAGGCCATCAAGGATGAATTTTGGAATAAGGCCATGGATGAAGAATTGGATCAAATAGAGAAAAATGACACTTGGGAATTGGTTCCAAGACCAAAGGATAAGAATGTGATCGACACAAAGTGGGTATACAAGAATAAATTGAATGAAGATGGAAAGGTTACAAGGAACAAATATAGATTGGTATGTAAAGGATATGCACGGGTTGAAGGAATCGAATTTGAAGAGACATTTTTCCTAGTTTCCAGAATGGAAGCAATCTGATTGTTTTTAGCTTATGCATGCTCCAAAAATATTAAAGTGTATCAAATGGATGTAAAATCAACTTTTATGAATGGAGAAATTGAATAAGAAGTCTACATTGAACAACTAGAAGGATTTTAGTTGTCAGAGAAAACAGATTATGTGTGCACTGTGTAATTTAAAGAAGGCCTTGTATGGTCTAAAACATGCTCCTAGAGCATGGTACTCTGGACTGGATAAATATCTATAGTAAACAAGGTTCAAAAAAGGAAGTGCAGAAAACAACCTCTACATCAAGGTAAGTCAAGATAATATTTTGTTAATTGAAGTTTATGTTGATGATATTATTTTTGGTAGTGATGATGATAGGTTAAGCCAAAAAATTGCAAACGACATGCATAATGAATTTGAAATGTCATTACTTGGAGAACTATCCTTCTTTATGGAACTTTAGATACATCAAATAATCCAAGGAATTTTTATTTCTCAAACCAAGTATATCAGAGAAATGCTAAAGAGGTTCGGAATGGAATATTGCAAACCAGTTATCACTCCCATGCAAACTAGTTGCAAGTTGAGAAAATATGATGATTCAAAGTCTACAGATCAGAGGCAATACATATCAATGATTGGTAGCCTACAAAATGTGACAAAATCTAGACCAGCTGTAATGTAGGCAGTTGGATAGGTGGCACGATTTCAAGCAACACCAAAGGAATCACATGTATTAGTAGTTAAGAGGATTTTTAAATATCTCAAAGGAACAAAATAGTTTGGATTATGGTATCCAAAAGGAAAGGATCTATCACTTATTTCCTACACAGATGCAGATTGGGTAGGTTGTATGGATGACTGACGAAGCACCAGTGGAGCAACGTTCTACTTGGGTGAGTGTTTAGTATCATGGCTAAGAAAGAAACAATCATCAATATCTGTATCTACAACCGAGACAGAGTATATTGCAGCAACATGTTGTACACAGGTTCTTTGGATGAAACAAACTCTGACAGATATACATGTTGAGTATTATGAGCCCATTCCAATCTATTGTGATAATACAAGCGTCATCAGTATCTCAAAAAACCTAGTGATGTGATCTAAGATGAAACACATTCCAATCAAGTATCAGTTTCTACGAGAACGGGTTGAAGAAAACAACATCAGAGTTGAGTATGTGGGCACAAAAGAACAAGTGGTAGACATCTTTACAAAACCACTTCTATGGGAATCCTTTGAGTATCGTCCCTAGAGGCTCAAAGTTATTTCTACTCCAAAATGAATGATTTTGAATCATTATCTTATATGTCTTATATTTACACGAGGAAGCACCATAAAGAGGACAGTTCAGTTAGGGGGAGCAACCCCAGATGGAAAAATACCATTGCCATTGATGAAAAAGGGGGAGAGATTTATCAAATGGAGAGGACAGAGGCATGGTTCCAGAGGGATTATGAGTGATATAACTTTAGTATTGCATGACATGAATTTAGTATTGCATCATATTTTTGCCAACAATGCCAAAGGGGGATATTGTTGATTAAGGTTGGTTTTCATTGATGTCAACCCTTGAAGGAAGTTGGAGAACCCAGTTTGGGTAATGGACCCAAGTTTGTTTGATGGATAACAATATTAGTTTTGATACATTTTCAGGTGATACTATTCTCTATGGATAGTACATGTCATGCCATTTCTAGTGGTATGTGGAATGTCACATAACTCCTCATGGTTAGAGAGTTATGGCCATGTGAAGTTGGAGAACCCTTATGAGTCATATAGAAGCCCCAAAAGGTTAAAGTACTCAAAGTGGTTTAAGAGATTTTTAGAAGGTAAATAATAAAGTGAAGTGATGAGTGTACTATAATTCAAACTGAATACAAAATAAATTATTTAAATAATAAAGTTAATGGAGAAATTGCTAAGTTGACAAGTTGTTAGAAGTGGGTTAGCCCTAAAATAAGGAAAGTGGTTTAAGATGGTTAGAAGGTAACCCCTTGAGGTAAAGTGAAGTGATGAGTGTACTATAAGTCAAATTGGATACAAAATAAATTACTTAAATAATAAATTCAATGGATAAATTACTAATTGGACAAGTGGTTAGAAGTTGGTTAACCCTAAAATAAGAAAAATGGGTTAAGATGGTTAAAAGGTAACCCGTTGAGGAAGTTGCATGAAAGTATAAATAAGAGGCAAGTGTTAAGCCCTAATATTGGCTCATTACCCCTTAATTGGGGCATATTATATTAGTAATTTTATTTTATTTATGTCGTCTTTAGGCCATTAGTTGTAATTATACCTCCTAGTCTCCTATATATATCAAGGAGACATTTTCATTTTGAATCATCTTGTACTTGAACATTTAAGTGGGGTAAAAGGAGGTTGCCCCCTCAAAGAGGATTATTATCTGAAATTATCTCTTTTTCAAGGCGTTGAGTACTTTTTCTGAAGTTTTTCTATGCTATATTGGTATTTGGTTCTTAACATATGGTTTCAGAGCTCAAGGTCTTAGGGTTTCACTGCTACATATGAGACACCTTGGAATTTTTGCTATAACTTTGTTTCTACAATGTTTTAGAAAAAACGGATTGGAGGATATTTAGTAGACTGATCAAGGTACATTGGGTTCAAAATTCAGCTCTTGAGGCCCTATACATTCGGAGATAGAGCCTGTACAACATAGGGTTTTGGAATCATCCTGAAATGAGTCATTGCGGAATTTTCACTATATAAACTTCTCTGTAATGTTTCAGACCCTGAACATTGGAGGATATTTACAGAAATTAGTAAGGTATATGTGGTAAAAATTTCATCTTCTGGGTCATCTTAAATTTTTAAGATAGGGTATCTGACTAGTCTCAAGAAGGTGTTCCAGGTAAAACAATCATAACTTCTTCCTAGAGTATCCAAATTGAGTGGGACTAGTTTCATTGGATCGTCGATAGTATTTAGTATTTCTGGTGTGAGTTTCAAAATTTAATATCAATCATTTTGTGCGGGGCACACTATACAAGTGATATCTCCTAGAAATCACAAAAATTGGCAAGTTGTGGTTAAGGTACCGTAAATTTCACTTGGCACATCCAATTTTGATCAGACCTCTGGCATTTTATAGAAGAAATATTAGAGAACTACATAAAATAAAGTTTCATACCCAGAAGGGATGAAACTTGGGAGATACAACAGAAGATGTATTGTCTAGAAGAACCACCTCAAAATCAAGGTTCAAAAGTGATACTTGGCCAACATGCCACCAAAAAATGGAACTTCTACACCAACTAAACCTCCACAAAATCCTACTTGGACTCTTGATGAACGTGAAGAAATTCGTAGGGACATAAATGAACTACAAAAGAAGATGGATTCAATGGAAGCTAAGTTGGATACTAAGATGGATTCAATGGAAGCTGTTGACACTCAGAACTAAAATGGGCTGTAGCAAATCAATCATGAGGCAACCTCGAACCACTTTGCATTGGGAGCTGCCCCTTCCAACCCGAGAGGGATCTCTCGAACAATGTCACGATAGGAATTTAAGTAGCTTGAAAAAGGTGGGCAGATTTATGGGTAAAAGATGGTCTTGGATTTGTGGGGTTTGAGGGGTAAACCAGGGAAAAGGTCCATTGGGCATGGAGTCAAATGAAAACCGAATACAAAAGATAATAGTAGAGACTAAATAACTTGCAGAAAGTGAGGCAAAGTAGGTCTATCTTTCAGCGCTTTGATAAATCATGATGCGGTAGGGGAAAGAAAAAGAAAGGTCGACCTAGAAAAGGATACATGTAGAGTTATGAAAATGTAGATTGGTCTTACATAGTTGATAGCTGGTGCAGAGGAAAGGAAGTAAAAAAATACAGAAAACCCAAATCCTTTCGTTACAGTAGTGGTCGTACTAAAGTGTAACGAAGCCCATCAGTTAGAGGAAAAAAAAATGTAATGCAGTCATAAGGATTAAGGAAGACATAAGGCTATGGTAAAACATTTCAGCTGTGAGTAAGGAAATACATAAATGAAATCCAAACAATTTTAACCCATCTGAAAGAGAAGAAAACATGCTAAAAGAAATCAACTGTGATGAATCTCACAGTCGCAAGCAAAAATAATTTTTATTACTCCAGTCTGGTTTACAAAAGTTAGTCATTACAATGGAAATCTCTTCGAAAGAAGATTTTTCTGTCTTGTGCTCATGTGCCCCCCTTTTGCTTTTCTTTGTTACATACATCATTCCTTTAAACAGAGACAATATAACTCTTGGTATTCCAGGAATCTGAACCAGTTTGCCTTCTCTGGACTATGCGAATGCCAGGTGCATCTACCAGATGTTCTGCGGGCTTCTTGAACCGTCGCTACAAATAAGACAACAACCGGATGGATCTCTTTAGGGAGAGTTTCGGTTGTGGGTAGTCTCTGGTAAAGTGTCACAAAGAGCACCACGTAATGGGCCAACCCCACAACAAAGGTAAAAAGAGATCCCTCCTTCCATCCAGTCGCTGCTCCAAGCAATGCCCCAACAAAGTTTCCAACAATTTACAAATAGTTTGAAGGATTGGCTATTTCGGATAATCTTCTATGACCTCCTAGCATCCACTGCCCATATATCTTCAGTTCCAAACAAAGTACGAAAAACATAAAAACACACCATATAGCAGGATGTATAGATTTTTCTATGTGTGGTGGCACCCCAAGTGCTAAGAACATACAAGCTATCCATGGTGCAAAGAGGAAACTCACTCGGACAAGATTATAGCATTCAATCCTAACTGCGTCAAAGTAAAATATGCACTTCAATGTATACACCACAAAAATTATAATTAGTGTCACCAGTCCCAGACACCACGATACTGAGTTGATAATTTCGGGAACATGTAAAAACTCCATGGATGGTGTTGCAGCAAGTGTTTTCCAATGGATTGACTGCCAACATCAAGGCATATACCAAAGCATGATATTGGAGATCGCAGAAGAAATGGCCATAGTTTCTCAGTGGATATCAACAACTCCTCCGAGTCCTGATACAACAGACGACCTTAGTTTTCAGGAAGGATGCTCAGATTTGAACATGCTTTGGATTGTTGCAGCTTCATTGGAAATATTTCTCACCGGAGAACTTGGTTTTAAAGGATATTCTGATGTTGCCTCGGGGATCGCTTGAAAAGGACTTTCAATATCACTATCACATTTCTCACATATAGTATTTGTTTCAGATGATATAAGCTGCAGTGATCGTGGTAGATTTTTTAGGTGGTGCTCTTCTAACTGAACTGACAACTTCAATGGGCTCCATATTGATGCATACTTCATAATCTGTCAAATTTGTCTTGTCTGTCATCTTGATGTATTACCTGCAATAATTAAGAATTTGTCCATACGGATGGAAGCGAAATCCTCACAGCACAAATCTTGATTGGAGATTATCACGTCTCAATCGATGGTCACCCCACGAAATGAATTATTTCATTTTAAAGAGAAATGAAAATGGATGTCCCTCTCATATCGCACCAGAAAAAATCACCTGATGTGCAAGCGAGTTCTGTTGATCATGTTTGAAGATTTTCTTTAGCGATGCCAAATGGTGGATTCGAGAGGGTCGATTCTCATCAGAACTCAGGGCGTCTGTAGTTGTTTCAATGAGAAATTTCATGACCTTGCTATTCAGATAGTCGACGGGATCTCCAGATGGGTATGGATATGCTGCATTGTTGGTTAAGGTCGCCTCCTTTGTGTCCGAATCGTTGAAATCCACGACGATGTCTGCAATCTCAGAAGGAGCCAACAGGAATTATTTTAGGCTTACGGGCACTGGCAAGTATGCCGAGTCAGAGCCTACAAAGGTCATGGTCAGGCCGTTACTCAAGGCAAATCTGTAAAAGCAAGCGTTGTTTGCATTCACGATTATGAATCTGTATTTTTTCTCTTTAGCTTCATGTAAGGCCATGCCTTGCCGTTCACTATGATTACATCTCCGAAATACTCTGGCTGCCACTGTATTCACCGACAGACGCCGGACACAGACGCATACAAGGACAGAATGCATGGCAGGGAGGTTTCTTATGAAATGTGTAAATATTGTGCGGACTCCTTGTGCTAGTTCTACTAATTATGGGACGGTAGCCGTTTCACTTAGCGTCGTTTATGCTCTGACTGATGGTGCGTAGAATCTTTCTTTGGATCTTGGAGACTGCCAGATCTTCTTTCTTCCAGAAATCTTTTTTGCGATACCCAACAATAACCGTTCTGCTAAGTGATATTCCGAGGACCTCCCACCAAGTGTTATTGGGCTAAGTGTCTTTTGAAACCTTCAACGTATTTCTCCGAATGTTAAATGGCGTTGTGTACATATTAGCTCCATTTTTAGATATTTATTTTCTAGCCAGATTCACACTGACAGCTGCCTGGAAAAGGATATCTAAACTTTTTAGCACTATGGACCAATTAGATGGAAGATGTACAGTAGAAAATGAGTGCAGTATAGAACCCAATTTCGCGATTATTTTTTGAAAAGAATACTCCTCTGGTAGCATGTCAAAAAGGTCAGCTCCGCGACAAATCACATCCTGTATTCTCATAAATAATGAGAGAACTTCACACGATCAGAATGATTGTATGCCTTCATCTTAAAAATAAATTCACTTATGTGGCGAAAGCAAAATCTGCAGTTCCCGCCTGCATCATCACTCCACCTAAGAAGGTTTATAGTATGCGCATTGGGTATCTCATCAACATATGACATAATAAGCAGGTCACCATTCTTAATACCGGAAATATGTAACAGGCGATCCAATTCCACCCTTTGGAATCCTTCTTCAAAAAAGGGATTCGGTTCACTGAGATTGTGACCTCTAACGATTCCATAAAAATACTTTGATTCTGCAAACTCAAACATCTTTTCATTGCTTTCAAAAACGAATGGCTTTAGCAAACCTGTAAAAGTTGAATTAGATTCCAGAATCACAAATTTGGTTACATAAGGAAGCAATTCATTCCATCTGATTAAAAGCACATCCAACTTATTTCTAAAAAGCACAGCATCAAAAATGCACCGAGGAGTCTCTCGAGGTTGCCATCCATGAAGGTAGCAAATCTTCTCCATAGTTGATTTCAGCTTAAAGGTAAGATACAACCCTGTTGTGAAAGATGAAAACAGGCTACCATATTCTTTGTTCAAGAAAAAGCGATACCAAATAGGTGTAGGAAGCAATGCACGATAGAGTAATAGAATGTATTCAACCATAGTCAACATCTGACTCTGCTTCTGATAGTTATGTCCTCGACTATTCTTATAATATATCAAAAGACCACATTTAAAAAACCATTTGCAGCTTGCTGCACCATTGTATAATTAACCACAATGATGAACAGTGCATGCCAAAAGGGCGGTATTGTTTTTGGAGGAAGTATAACAAGTGGATACAATAGATCATCCTTTCTATACCACCAATAAACTCCAACCACATGGACCATGAAAACCAATATGATGCCAATGAGAACCGAAACCTTCCTTTCACCCTTGGGCAGCAGAGTCGATTTTGAGATCTGTTACAACATTGGCTCCAACTAGGGATGGTGCTTTCCTGAAAGTGCCAAGAACCGTAGACCAAGTGCCTTCATCCATTTGGCTCTGGAGTTGCAATGCTTTATATCAAAACCATACTGGATTCAAAACTGAACTGAAAACATATTGAAAACCATCCATGTAATCTAATGCTTGAATTCAAGCTTATTTATATACATCACCTACTCTAACTACTGAAAGATTTCTAGAATCAAATGATACAAAAATGCCAGTGAAGCCAATCCAATAATTGTCTTCTCATTTGAATTTTTTTTACACTTTCTTCGAGTAGGCTGAAAAAGGAAATTGACAATCCCCATCCTACCTGTTGGTGATCATGGATTTGCAAACCTTTCATCAATTCTTCTGACCAAATATTCGTGACATAGCATACTCCTCCATTAAACGAATCTAAAAGCTCAGCAAAAGGGTCTTGGAAAAACATATGGTCCTGAGGTTTTACAACCTCCATGAATACTCTATGTTCTGGTTTATGATGCTCAGGATCATTAAACATGGCCACCATTTCTTTTTCATGAAACAAAGCAAAGTCTAGAATCTGATCTTCTGGTAGGAAATCATCACAAATAGGTTCATTAACTTGCTGTAAAATTCCATGAAATACATGACTGTCGCCATTTAAAAATAGATTTACATCTTCCTCTTGAGTAAGTTCACGAGATCCAGCATCTTCATGAGCCAACTCTTCCTCATACTGATCATTTTCATCAACTCGAGAAATTTCTATTGTTTCTTCCTCCTCCTCAAGGGAACTTGTATCACAACAATCTTCAAAAAGGATTTCAGTAGAATATATCCTCTTACAGTGTTGATGAAAAAGTGTGTGAAAACATTTCAATGAAGGAATACTGGAATGGGGTAAAGATTTATACCAGAGTCTAGCATCCTTTTCCAATGAAAACATAAATAATTTCATGAGGACATCTTCATGATGTACATTTAATTCTTCCATAAGCTTGTGGAATTCAAACAAATGTTGACCAAGATTGTCGTTCTCATCTTCTCCAAATTTAGGAAGAATATCCCCCCAAATTTTCATGTCTGGAACAGTGTTTGGAAAGCCATAAACATTTGTAAAGTACAGAGGAGCAAACCTTGCAGCAATTCGAGCAGCGAACGAGCTCGACATTTAAGACCAGTGGAGTCGCCAACAAGATCATGTAGAGTCTACGAACCAAGGAGTCGCCAGGTGAATGATCACAGCCAATTGAATGCCTATCCCTTGTTCACCATCAAGAGATAGATATGAACTTTGTCGTACCCCAGGGAAGATAACCTCGTCCTCCATCCTCGGCAACGGCACCAAAAATGTTGACACTCAGAACTGAAGTGGGTTGTAGCAAATCAATCCCGAGGCAACCTCGAACCACTTTGGATTGGGAGCTGCCCCTTCCAACCCGAGAGGGATCTCTCGAAAAATGTCACGATAGGAATTTAAGTAGCTTGAAAAAGGTGGGCAGATTTATGGGTAAAAGATGGTCTTGGATTTGTGGGGTTTGAGGGTTAAACCAGGGAAAAGGTCCATTGGGCATGGAGTCAAATGAAAACCGAAGACAAAAGATAATAGCAGAGAATAAATAACTTGCAGAAAGTGAGGCAAAGTAGGTCTATATTTCAGCACTTTGATAAATCATGATGCAATAGGGGAAAGAAAAAGAAAGGCCGATGTAGCAAAGGATACATGTAAAGTTATGAAAATGTAGATTGGTCTTACACAGCTGATAGCTGGTGCAGAAGAAAGGCAATAAACAAATACAGAAAACCCAAATCCTTTCGTTATAGTAGTGGCCGTACTAAAGTGTAATGAAGACCATCAGTTAGAGGAAAACAAAATGTAATGCAGTCATAAGGGTTAAGGAAGACATAAGGCTATGGTAAAACATTTCAGCTGCGAGTAAGCAAATACATAAATGAAATCCAAACAATTTTAACACATCTGAAAGAGAAGAAAACATGCTGAAAGAAATCGACTGTGATGAATCTCACAGTCGCAAGCAAAAATCATTTTTATTACTCCAGTCTGGTTTACAAAACTCAGTCATTACAATGGAAATCTCTTCGAAAGAAGTTTTTTCCGACTTGCGCTCATGCACCCCCCTCCTGCTTTTTTTTGTTACATACATCAGTCCTTTAAACAGAGACAACAGAACTCTTGGTATTCCAGGAATCTGAACCGGTTTGCTTTCTTTGGACTATGCGAATGCCAGGTGCGTCTGCCAGATGTTCCGCGGGCTGCTTGAACCGTCGCTACAAATAAGACAACAACCGGATGGAGCTCTTTAGGGAGAGTTTTGGTTGTGGGTAATCTCTAGTAAAGTGTCACAAAGAGCACCATGTAATGGGACAACCCCACAACAAAGGTAAAAAGAGATCCCTCCTTCCATCCAGTCGCTGCTCCAAGCAATGCTCCAACAAAGTTTCCAACAATTTACAAATAGTTTGAAGGATTGGCTATTTCGGATAATCTTCTACAACCTCCTAGCATCCACTGCCCATATATCTTCAGTTCCAAAAAAAGTACGGGAGACATAAAAATATGCCATATAGCAGGATGTATAGATTTTGCTATGTGTGGTGGCACCCCAAGTGCTAAGAACATACAAGCTATCCATGGTGCAAAGAGGAAACTCACTCGGACAAGATTATAGTAGTCAATCCTAACTGCTTCAAACTAAAATATGCACTTCAATGTATACACCACAAAAATTATAATTAGTGTCACCAGTCCCAGACACCACGATACCAAGTTGATAATTTTGGGAACATGTAAAAACTCCATGGATGGTGCTGCAGCATGTGTTTTCCAATGGATTGACTGCCAACGTCAAGACAGATACCAAAGCATGATATTGGAGATCGCAAAAGAAATGGCCATAGTTTCTCAGTGGATATCACCAACTCCTCCGAGTCCTGATATAGCAGACGACCTTAGTTGTCAGGAAGGATGCTCAGATTTGAACATACTTTGGATTGCTACAGCTTCAACGAAAATATTTCTCACCGAAGAACTTGGTTTTAAAGGATATTCTGATGTTTCCTCGGGGATCGCTTGAAAAGGAATTTCAATATTACTATCGCATTTCTCACATATAGTATTTGTTTCAGATGATATAAGATGCAGTGATCGTGGCAGATTTTTTAGGTGGTGCTCTTCTAACTGAACTAACAACTTCAATGGGCTCCATATTGATGCATACTTCAGAATCTGTCAAATTCATCTTGTCTGTCATCTTGATGTATTACCTGCAATAATTAAGACTCTGTCCATCCGAACGGAAGTGAAATCCTCGCAGCACAAATCTTGATTGGAGATTCTCACGTCTCAGTCGGTGGTCACCCCACGAACCGAATTATTGCATTTTAAAGAGAAATGAAAATGGACGTCCCCCTCATATCGCGCCAGAAAAAATCACCTGATGTGCAAGCAAGTTCTGTTGATCATGTTTGAAGATTTTCTTTAGCGATGCCAAATGGCGGATCTGAGAGGGTCGATTCTCATCAGAACTCAGGGTGTCTGTAGTTGTTTCGATGAGGAATTTCATGACCTTGCTGTTCAGATAGTCGATGGGATCTCCAGATGGGTATGGATATGCTGCGTCGTTGGTTAAGGTCGCCTCCTCTGTGGCTGAATCATTGAAATCCACAATGATGACTGCAATCTCAGAAGGAGCCAATAGGAATTCTTTCAGGCTTACGGGCACTGGAAAGTATGCTGAGTCGGAGCCTACAAAGGTCATGGTCAGGCCGTTACTCAAGGCGAATCTGTAAAAGCGAGCGTTGCTGGCATTCACGATTATGAATCTATATTTTCTTCTCTTTACCTTCACGTAAGGCCATGCCTTGCCATTCACTATGATTACATCTCTGAAATACTCTGGCTGCCACTGTATTCACCAGTAGACACCTGACACAGACGCATACAAGGACAGAATGCATGGCAGGGAGGTTTCTTATGAAATGTGCAAATATTGCGGGGACTCCTTGTTCTAGTTCTACTAATTATGGGACGGTAGCCATTTCACTTAGCGTCGTTTATGCTCTGACCAATGGTGCATAGAATCTTTCTTCGGATCTTGGAGACTGCCAGGTCTTCTTTCTTCCAGAAATATTTTTTGCGATACCCAACAATAACCGTTCCGCTGAGTGATATTTCGAGGACCTCCCTCCAAGTGTTATTGGGTTGAGTGTATTTTGAAACCTTTAACGTATTTCTCCGAATGTTAAATGGCATTGTGTACATATTAGCTCCATTTCTGGATATTTATTTTCTATCTAGATTTGCGCTGACAGCTGCCTGGCAAAAGATATTTAAACTTTTTAGCACTCTGGACCAAATTAGATGGAAGATGTCTAGTAGAAAATGAGTGCGGTATAGAACCCAATTTCGCGATTATTTCTTGAAAAGAATACTCCTCTGGTAGCATGTCAAAAAGGTCAGCTCCGCGACAAATCACATGCTGTATTCTCATAAATAATGAGAGAACTTCACACGATCAGAATGATTGTATGCCTTCATCTTAAAAATAAATTCACTTATGTGGCGAAAGAAAAAGTTGCAGTTCCTGCCTGCATCATCACACCACCTACGAAGGTTTATAGTATGCGCACTGGGTGTCTCATCAACATCTGACATAATAAGCAGGTCACCATTCTTAATACCAGAAATATGTAACATGCGATCCAATTCCACCCTTTGGAATCCTTCTTCAAAAAAGGGATAACATTCAACATGAGGTTCGCCTTTGGGAACCCAAATCATTGGAGAATGCATTTAAGGTGGCAAGAAATGTTGAAAGTAAAAACATGGCTATGGCTACT
>JASDQU010243109.1:300562-310675 GCA_032191745.1 Picea mariana
AACTCACTCATCTAGTGCACAAGTTTTAAAGGAAGCTGCAATTGTCGGTTGTCGGAAGAAGGAAGAGAGAGAGGCGTGTTGCTCAGTGTTGGATATTCTCTGTTGTCTGGTTCATTATCTTGGCATTATATTGGCTATCTATATTAAGGAAGCTTTGCTAGGTTTTCTTCCCCTTGAGGGTTTCCCAGGATAAATGCTTGTGTACTCTTGTGATTGTGTTTCTCTTAGTGATCCTATATATGCTATTGTTATCTAGTAAATTGAAAGTAACCTAATAATAGCTGAAAATTTAACAGGTCACAGGGGACGCATTTGAATTTTCAATAGCTAATATGGAAGAAGAAAATGTTCGACTAAAATAAAGAGTCAAGGAATTGGAAGCAACCCTCATGCCTCCACCTATTTTGGCTACCCCGGTTTCCATGATTCGATCTGATAGAGGTCTGCAAGAAATTCTAGAGTCAAGTTCAAGAGTTAAAAGAATTTCAAGTTTGATTATTTCCACTCGACATTTCGTCGAGGAAAACATAAAGAAAAGAATGTCATTAATTTTAGAATTGTGGGACTTGGCTAAAATATTTGCCTCTCTTGGCCTTAGAATCCAGAATGCTAAAGAATATTTGAATGCATATTTAAAGAATGATGAAGGCTTTTGCACAGATGGATTTGCAATGTTCATAGCAAAGGTCTCGGCGATGCCAGACCAAAGAAGAAAACATGAATATTTGCCTTCCCAGAGCTGTGTAAAGCAATTAAAGACATGTTGGATCGAAAGAGTTAATACATTTAGGGGATTATTGAGTCAATTAAACGATGTGTCACGAAAAAGGATGGAAGCATATTCAAAGCTTATTGGCTTGGTTATTGTCGGTAGCACCATTGAAATTTCAGACCCTAAACTAATATCAAGTTCAATGCTCATGACACGAAAACAATTTGAAGAACAAATTGAGGGCCTAAAGAAAGCATCGACTAAAAAATTTGATAGCATATTTGAGTTCACATATGATGACATTGACAACTGGCTTGTTGAATATACTAATAAAAATGAAGATATTGAAAATACATTGCAAAATTTATCTATTGACTATAGAGAAATTGAGAGCGAATTATTTAATATCAAAGTGAAACAAGAAGTGATCGTTGCTTTATTAAGGGATTATATTGAAGAATGGTTAAGAAAGTTTGTTGCCAAGATTTCTGAATACCAAGGGAAACAATTACAACCTGCCATCTAACCACAACGAGCAAAAATATAAAAGGCGCATCAACAAGCAAGTGAAAGAGAGAGAATCCATCATAGTAAGTCTACATTGAATCACATATTTCCTCTATCAATTTTTCATTCAATTATACTTATTCTTTCATTAGAAAAGAATAAGTGAATTTTGTTAACTCCTTGTCTTCTTTCCAGATCTTGTTGTTCGTGTTCCACTCCGCCCCTTCCTTCTTCAAAGATTATCTTGTAAATATTTATTTAAGGTCTACGGGAGCCCCAATCCCAGTTGCTTATGGACAAACACATTTTATTTCAAGCACTATAATAGATATTGTCATTTTGAGAAAGAGAACTAATTTGGGATTGAATTTGACTATATTTTATAATTCTGAGTTTTGAATATAAAATATTTGAAATCAGTGTATCAAAATCTTTTTTTTGATCTTTATAAGTAATACTCTTTCAAAGTTCTCTCGTGTGATAGACCATTTCCTTTATATGTTGAATGTGATTAGATATTTATTAAACTATGATGGATGTGAGGATATCTGCATTTTTATTTTCTACTATATGTGATGTTTGAAGTTCATGGTCCACTTCTCATGAACCCCCCTCTTTATATACATATATTTATTTTTCAGTGTTTGAATTTTCTTGAGCATTGAAGACTTGGACTCATGTTATTTGAAATAGTCCTATAGTATTCTTGATTTGAAATTTCAACGAAGATCATAAGCCAAAGAGAATTACCACCTCTCTAAAAATGCAAGAGGATTCATATCCTCATGAGGTTTCTGTTTCGGTCTTAACAGATTCAAACATCAACATTTTTGGCGACTCCACTGGAGAAAGAATTTGAAAACTTGAAGTTGGTTTTACACCAGGGATTCATATGACTTTGCCTCAACCTGACCAGTGAGAAATTGGGTTGCAAAAACATAGAAGTGTTTTGCATCAGTTGTATAATCTTGCAATAACTACAACTAAAACTAGAGAAGAATTAGAAAGATATTGGGAAACTCTTATTCAAGAGGAAGAAAGAGAAATTCTCCGAAGACAAGGATGAGACGAAAGGAAAATTCAAAGAGTGTAAAGAAAAAATAGAAATTGAAACTAGGCGAATATAAAGGACCAATCACTAGAAGTAAAAGCAAGGAATTACGTACCCTAGAAATTGAAGGGCATCTTTTTGAAGAAAAGAATAAACTTTCAGATATGGTTGATAGAGAAGATATGCATCAATAAAGACGAGAAGAAAGGCGTGAGGAAAGACACGATCCAAGATATAGAATTCCAAGAAGAGTAAGAGACCCCCTCTGAACCTTCGAGGTGAACAACATGAGCTTCGTGTTCTTCCTAAGAGTACTTTGAAGACATTTTCTGGATATGGAATGATTGATACTAAAAGACATGTTGATCTATTTTTAGATGTTTTTGACTTCCACCTTATTGAACATGATGAGATAATGGTAATATTGTTTCTCCAAACTCTGTCTAGCCAAGGCTATGAATGGTACATGCCATTTCCCACGAGATCAATAGGCTCATTTTATTATCTTGAAACAATGTTCTTGAATATGTTTTCTCTTCCAATTGCTTACCATACCCTACTTACCAACTTCACCCAAATCTACTTGAAGAAAAATGAGAGGATTAAAGATTTCAATTTGAGATTCAATAAAACATTTAATAAAATCCTTGAATAAAAAAGGCCTAATGGTCCAGTGATACTTGTGTTGATTTTTCAATGAGCAAGGTTTAGGCATGAAGTTCATTCCATTTTAGCATTTTACTTTAACCATAAACAATTTGTTGCAGCAACCAAGATCACAAGAAGAAACACCATGCACAAGTACACAAGAAGTATCATGGGAAACCCTTGTCAACAAGGGAAGAAAACCCATCAATTCCTTTGCTATATTCTTCAAGAGAAATACCTCCACCACCAAGAAAACCTAGCACACAAAAGGGTGCTCACAAACCCTAGAAGACTAGCGCCCAAGAGAGGTGTGCACTTTTCCCAAAAAGATGTACTTGCTGAAATTTCCAAACTCAAACTTGAGATATGATTCCTCAATGGGGAATTTACCTTTACTTATATTAGACTGAACCTGTCAACATAAGTGTCTATTGGCACAATAGGTCCGACCTCACTAGCTTACAATATAATTAATAATTACCAGATTAATTATCTTTTATATTAAGGTGGGACCGACCTGTACTCTTTACATTACAATTAGGGTTACATGTAAGTCTGACTCTTGAACAATATAGCAAGGGATCTCATACACCCACTAGTGCTCAACCACTAAGGGCACATCCATAGGGATGTCCATATCTCTGTCTCACTGTGTTGCATAGGAGAACCACACTCACTAGTGCTCAACCACTAGGATCACGTTCACCTGTGATCATCCACATGCACGTCCAACTTAACATATCTTCTTTCCCACTGCATTACACATGAGAGTCATCTGAAGTTCATCATCTCAACTCTCTTCTCAGAGGAGGCTAATACATCGTTTTCATCTCTGTCTCATAATGATGCACCAAGCTCATGGGAATTCACACATTCAGCTTGTGCTCAGCCACAGGCACGTCCAACTCAACAAATCTCGTTTCTTGCTGCGGTACACAGGAGAATCTTCTGGATTTCTTCTCAACTCTCTGTAAGGAGGAGGCCATCACTACGTTCTAGTTCTGTCTCATATAGGAACCACACACCCATCTCAAGGGATCTCTCTCAGGTTGACTCAATCAATATGTGTCCTGGAGGATGTCTCACGCAACTGTAATCATCAACACTCCCTCTAAGCTAAGGAGGCATTCTCCATCAGGCCAAGTATCACACAAAAGTAATTGAACTTTGTATTGGATGTAGTCATCAACACTCCCTCTCAAATAGAGAGGTATTCTTCACCAAGCCAGTTTGGTGAAGATATCTGCAATATGCTCATGTGTAGGAAGGTACTACACGTGTACTTATTTCCTCTGCATCATGTATCTGAAAATGATATTTTATCTCAACATGTTTCGATCTATCATGAAATATAGGGTTCTTAAAGAGCTTCACACAACTCTAGTTATAATCATAGAATCCATCTCATGATCAAGTAAATTTTTCAAAAGCTTATGAAGCCACACTACTTCGCACACTCAATGCTATATACTCTACTTCTATGGTACTCAAGGCCGTAGAGCTTTGCTTCCTGCTGCATTTGGAAACCATGGGAAACTCCAAGGTAAAACAACAACCATATGTTCTCTTCCAGTCCATTGTACTTTCTTCCCAATCTGTATCGACATATCCCTACAAACTCAAGTCCACACTGGAGGCATATCTCAGGCCATATCCAACTATGCCTCATATATATCTCAATACATGCTTTACTGCTATCCATTGCGTCTGTCTCAATTGACTCATGAATTGACTAAGTACTTTCACTACATAGCATGAATCAGGTCCGGTGTTAACCAAAAACATCATTGATCCAATCAGCTGTGGATCAATCTCGTCTGAAACATCATCATTTATGTTCTTCAAATCCATCATCATTAGTGTAGGAATGGATTTTCACTTCTGTCATACCGAATATATTCACTGTATATTTTCCTTGACTTAGGAAAATATCATTGGTCCTCTATCATACTTCTTGTCCCAAGAAGTAGTGCATCATACCTAGATCCTTTATCCAAAAAATCAGAAGTCAAATCTTGCTTGTATCCAACAACTCGGCTTCTGGATCAAGTGTCTCATCATAGACAACTCCCTCTATTTTTGGGAATCCTTTGGACACAAATCTCGATTTATATTTCTTGACACTTTCATCAGTTGCATGCTTGATTTTATAGATCCACTTGGAAGTCACCATAGACTTCCCTATTGGTCTCAAAACAATGTCTCATACATCATTCTTTAAGATATATTAGTATTCTTCTGTTATGACATCTTGCCATACATGTTCACCTATCGCTTCTGTATGAAAAGAAGGCTGAGAATCAATGATGTGGATCATGGCTAAAGAGTAGCTCAAAAAATCTCTTTGTTCTCTCGGGATGTTCCTTGAGAGGCTTGTATGTTTCTCTGCCTCCTGCAGCGTGAGCCTAGGCAGACATTTTATGCCCTACTGCAATATCTCTGGACATATCAACTAGAGCAACTTGATCAGTTGGAATAATGTCTGTCTCCCTCTGAACTGCTGAAGGGGGAGAATGTATTGTCTCACTATCAATCTCCATCTGAGATTCTCTGGATCTTTGAAAGGCTATCTCTTCTTCAAGGACAACATCTCTGCTTGTTTCAATCTGTCTCTGACCAGGGATGTAGATATGGAATGTCTTCGAAGATTCACTGTTATCCCATAAATGCATCCTTTCTCCCTGAAGGGTCTAGCTTGGACTTCTTTTCTTTGGGTACATGAAAATACACTAGGCACCCAAATATCTTGAAGTGTTCAATCTTATGCTTCACTCCGGTGAAGGCTTCTTCGAGAGTTATGTTTTTCAAAGTCCGGTGAAGACTCTTGTTCTGAACATATATTGTGTTATGCATGCTTCTTCCCATAGAATCATAGAAATATTCTGATCATGCATTATTGCATTGGTTTCCTCAATGATGGTTCTATTCTTCGTCTTTCTCAAATAGGTTTGACTCCCTCTGAAGGATAAACATATTACTTTGTTGTTAACCTGTCTAGAACAAGAAAACAAGAGGAACCAAAACAAGAATATCTCCTAAAGGAGAATAATGAGTACATCTCTAGAATCAAAACAATTTAAGGATTGTTGTCACAACTACAACACCTACTTGTAATGTAGCAAACTTTAGAAATATAGGTTAGAGGAATGAAAATTACAACAATCAAACCTAGAGTCTTCACTTCCAGTGTGTTCCTCTTAATGCACTGAGATCCCTCTGGATCCATGACTTCAGCAAAAGGTTCCTTCCTCCTGCAATTTCCCTCATGACAATGATACAAATAATATCTATACAAGTGCATACTCGAGGGTGCTGATATGATTTCTCCAATGGCATCTGACTGATTTCTGTACTATGACATCTTCATGAAGAAGGTAGTCACAGTGTAATCTTTTTGTATCACCCGCAATAATTCTTCCTCTGAAGTCTTGTCTTCCAGGAACTTGAAGTTGCTTGATTCATCAAGCTTATCTTCCATCATAGTTTTGTTCATCATAATTTTAGATTCTTCACAAACCCTCGTCAACTGTGCTAGAAAACCTAACGGCTAGGCTAGGCTAGCAACCTTAGGTTTTGTTGGGCTTATGACTGCCAAAAATAAGCCTTAAAAGTTATAAGAACGCAGGTAATCTTGAAGGATTCTTCAAAGTGTTGCAGAAACCCTAAAAACCAGAAATCTGCAGAAATTTGCGGAACCCTAGGGACAAAAATAAAAAATTATCGAAATTTCATTTCAAGAGCTTTTGGAGGTGCGTTGAAGGAGGAGATACCCTCCTGTCCAAATTTCAGCCCCAACGTCCAAGTATTAAGGGATAGAACACCTCAGAAAGGAGGGTTGTACGAATTTTCTGGAAACCCTAGGAGGGCCATATGGTTCTACAGAAATGAGAAGATGACTGGTAGATTCTTGTGCAATGTGTTCTTCAAGACCTATGGTCTGATACCATGTTGATTTTTCAATGAACAAGGTTTAAGCATGAAGTTCATTCCATTTTATCATTTTACTTAAGCCATAAACAATTTGTTGCAGCAACCAAGTTCACAAGAAGAAACACCATGCACAAGTAAACAAGAAGTATCCTCGGAAACCCTTCTCAACAAGGGAAGAAAAACTAGCCCATCCTTTGCTATATTCTTCAAGAGAAATACCTCCACCACCTAAAAAACCTAGCACACAAAAGGGTGCTCACAAACCCTAGAAGACTAGCGCCAAGAGAGGTGCACACTTTTCCGAAGAAGATGTACTTGCTGAAATTTCCAAACTCACACTTGAGATATGATTTCCTCAATGGGGAATTTACCTTTACTTATATTAGACTAAATCTATCAACAAAAGTGTCTATTGGTACAACAAGGTTGACCTCACTAACTCAAAATATAATTAATAATTACCAGATTAATTATCTTTTACATTAAGGTGGGGCCGACCTATACCCTTTACATTACAATTAGGGTTATAGGTAAGTCTGACTCTTGAACAATATAGCAAGGGGTCTCATACACCCACTAGTGCTCAACCACTAGGGGCACATCCATAGGGATGCCCATATCTCTATCTCACTGCATCTCATAGGAGAACCACACTCACTAGTGCTCAACCACTAGGATCACCTTCACCTGTGCTCATCCACTAGGATCACGTTCACCTGTGCTCATCCATAGGCACGTCCAACTCAACGGATTTTCTTTCCCACTGCATTACACAGGAGATTCACATGGAGTTTATCATCTCAAATCTCTGCTTAGAGGAGGCTAATACATATTTTTCATCTCTGTCTCATAACAATGCACCCAACTCATGGGAATTCACATGCTCACGTTGTGCTCAACCACAAGCACATCCAACTCAACAGATCTCCTTTCTCGCTGCGTTACACAGGAGAATCTTTTGGAGTTCTTCTCAAATCTTTGTGAGGAGGAGGCCATCACTACATTCTAGTTCTGTCTCAGATAGGAACCACACACCCATCTCAGGGGCTCTCTCTCATGTTGACTCAATCAATCTGTGTCCCGGAGGATGTCTCACGCAGCTGTAATCATCAACAACTTGGTTATTACAAAAATGCCATGCCATCAAATTTAAAGTTTTCTATTAGAGCCTCTCAAATTGATACATTAGATGAAGTAATGATCAAAGCTACTGAAATGGAGGAAATCATGATTGAAACATGCGTTGACCTTGACATCATCCTTGGAAAAGTGAAAAGGCATATGGACAATTTGAATATTGTTGATCAAGGAGCGTCTATTTCGAGGAAGATTGAGGATCAAAATCCAAGATGTATTGAATATAAAGAATTCGATGGAGTCTTCTTTAAAGGAACTATCTCGGATGTGAAAATTGACCCCATTGCAACTCAGGAGACTAAGCAAGGAATGGATATGACACAAATGAATAGAAGCATCAGATAAATGCAGAATGAAATAACAAGACTGAGAAGGAATGCGAATTTTATGCCTAACTCAAGGATGGAAGTTCCTGAGCAAAGAAGAAATCTCGCTCAAGACCAAAGAGCGAGAATCGAAAATGATGATAATGAACATAGACATAGAATCCCAAGGGAACCAAATCTGAATCCAATAATACTTGAAGTTCCCTACAATGAGCAAATGGTTGATCAAGAAGATGATTATGTCCAAGAAGAAGCTCTTGAATATGTATAGATGGATGAATGTGAGTCATCCATGTACATATTTGAGGAACATGAAGAATATCTTATCTCGCAAGAAAATGTTTCTCAAACATGAGCACATGTAAATAATATAAAGAATAATGAGAATTTAGAAAAATAAAAAGAAAAAGAAAAGGAAAAGGAAAATGAGAAGGAGAATGAGAAGAATAAATCAGGTAGCACAAAAACGAAAAAAAAAAACAAAACACTTCAAATCCTCATAAGATGATATATAATGTGGTTGGTGATATTAGCAAATTAAGAATCACTTTGCCTTTTACAGAGGTAGTAAAGATTCCCTAACAAAGGGAGAACATTCTCAAACTTTTGGATGAGCCAACCGACAGAATGGAAGTTGTTGTTGCAAGTCCGAAGCAAAACCAAAATATATCAGTTGTCAGATTAAGAGGCAAAGTTCCACCTTTATATATTTTGATTGAAAACCATGATGTTGTGCTTCAAAAACTATTTGGTGAATTCTGGAGCAACAAATAAGATAATTCCCTTGGCAATGATGAAAGCACTTGGCATGAGCTGCACCAACTATTATGAAACAGGCGAAAGTATTTATGCGATCGATTCCAGAAAAGTTCTGACTTATGGAGAAATCAAGGACTTTTATGCTTGGATTATTATTTCCCCCCGTATTATCATTGTTTTCACTATCATAGTGGTATATCTCCCTCCAACATATGGAGTAGTCCTTGGATGAAACTGGTCCTCAATAATTGGCAGTTATATAATAAATGATGGCAGTTACATGATGATGCCAGACAAAGATGGGACAATGCTTAAAGTTCCTCGTGAACCTAGAAGGTCGTTTTGATACAAAAAAAGAGTACAATGAATTGATGGAATATTATATATATGTTGGTATTGGAAATTATTGCATCCTTGATGTGGAGCAATCAGAAGATGTAAAAAAAGAAGACAATTCCTTTCCCGGGTATTGGAGAATGACTTTTGATGGTGCATGTTCAAGTTCGGGAAGTGGAGTTGGCATTGTACTCAAAATCCCTAAAAAGATCATATATATGCATGCTGTCATACTAGAGTTTCCATGTACAAATAATGAAGTGGAATATTAAGCTCTAATTCAGGGGATGATCCTCGCACTGGAGATGAATATTGAAAATTTGATTGTAATTGGTGATTCTGAGTTGATCATAAATCAAATCACTCACAGATCCAAGATTAAAAAGGAAAATCTCAAATTGTATTTTAAGAGAGTGAACAAACTAATGGAAACCTTTAGCTCATTCAACATATCATTCATTCCAAGAGAGAAAAATAAAAAAGCGGATTCTTTAGCACTTGGTTCTTCATTGTCGAATCCAGAGGATACACAAAGTGAAACCTCCTTTCAAGTGAAAAGAGTCTTTAGACCTTCAGTGCCTGATAATCAAGAATATCTCCAAGTATTTGAAAATGATGAGGAACTAAATGATTTTTTGGCAAATGAAAATGATGTTGAAGAAAATGATAATAATATTGCTCCTGTTCCAAAAAATTGTGTCAAATAT